>JAJOOR010004660.1:0-42187 GCA_036250505.1 Solanum acaule
GAAGACAATCAGTAAGTTAGGTATATAGACATTTAGAGCCGTTCAGTAAAAACTATCCATTGTTATTCAGGATACTCGAATTTCCAACATTAAAGCTAATTTTGAAATGAAAGCATGATAGTACCTATTGCGATTGTTAGAAAAGAGGCAAGAAAATCTGCCACTACACTTGAATTTGTCTTGTAGAGTGTCCAAGTTCTTTCTGACACCGGAGAAAGGAGCAGTCTATTTGTATGCGATAAAGATAAAAAAAAGAAAGAGTAGTCCATCACTACTACCAATCAAACACTTTTTCCTAGAAGAAAGTTCAAGATTCAAAGGGCATCTACACAATGAGAAGAAGATAAAACAAAAGTAATTCAATGAAGGAAAATACCGACATGAATTTTGAGGTCTTCGTTGGATCCTGTTGTGATATGAAAAGCTAAGTAGTGAGTTAGCACTGTTATAGTTAGGGGTAAACTAGTCATTTCCATTAGTTAGTTATAACAACCTTGAGAATGTTAGTTAAAAAGAAGGTTAGTTACTAAAAAATAATGTGATGTATAAATAGCCCTTTTATCATTGTAAACTACACTCTTTTTTGATCAATAACAGAGTCTTCTTCTTCCTTAGATATTTTCTCTCTAAAGTTCTAGATTCTTCTTTTACGATCATGGTATCAAAGCTCTCTTCCCAGTAGCTACTGGTGAAGACGAGTTGGATCTAGAATCAAAGGATCATTGTAGATCCATCGATTCATTGTTGCTGATTTCCTTCAGCGGCAGATTTCAGTTTGAAATTTGCATTTTTTGCTTCCGCGAAAAGAGATTCGTCAAAGCAGTTCCAGTCAAGTGTTGAATCAGAGTTTGATCAATGGCTCCTGATAATGTAGCAGTGGATCTGGCTCAGAATCTCAATATTGGTCAAAATGTTGGTACATCTGCTCATAACAATGGCAGTTCTTCTTCAAATCAAGGTATCGACTATAATCATCCTCTGTTTTTGAGTCCTACTGATATCAGTGGGATCAACCTGATTTCTTTTCAATTTCTTGGCATTGAAAATTATATGTTGTGGAGTAGATCGATTCAGCTAGCTTTGTTAGGAAGAAACAAGTTAGGGCTGATTGATGGGAGTTGCAGGAGAGAAGTATATGGTGAGGAACTATGGGGACATTGGGAAAGAGTTAATGCTATAGTGTTATCCTGGCTAATGAATTATGTTTCTAAAAGTTTGTTGAGTGGTATTGTTTTTGCTTCAACTGCTTTCAATGTGTGGAATGACCTGAAGGAAAGATTCGATAGAGTGGATGGATTTAGGACATACAGTTTGCACAAAGATATAGTTTCATTACAACAGGGTACTGCTTCTGTATCTGTGTATTTCACCAGACTTAAGACCTTATGGGATGAGTTTGAAGTGTTGGTACCATCTCCTTGTTGTAATTGTGAAAAATCGAAAGGTTTTGTGGAACATATGAATAGACAAAAATTATATCAATTCTTAATGGGATTGAATGAATCATATCACCAGGCTAGGAGCCAAATTCTTATGATAAACCCATTACCATCCATTAATCATGCATATAATATGATTGTGGGAGATGAGAGTCAAAAAGCAGTAGTTCATGCATCCAGTAGTAGTTTGGGACTGAGTGCTATGAATATGGAATCTGCTGCCTTATATTCCAAAGTTGGTAGTAGCTCAGGGGTGAGTCAAAGGTTCAAGAAAAACTCTATGCTAGTTTGTGATTTCTGCAAATGTAAAGGACACAGCAAAGAGTTTTGCTACAAAATTGTAGGATATCCACCTGACTTCAAGTCTAAAAGAAAGAGTCAGGGAAGTGAATCTGGACAGTACAGTCAACCTTCAGCAGCTCAGGCTCATTTCTCTTATGGTTCCAACACAAATGTCCAGGTTCCTGAGTGGGGAAAGAAAGTTGAAAGTTCTCATTCTCATAACTTTGGTGGTGAATATATAGCTGAGAATACTAAAGCTAATCTGCAGTTAAGTCAAGCTGAAAAAGATGTCAAGCAACTACTTCAGGGGTGCACTTTCACAAAGGATCAGTATGATCACATTCTCAGAATGTTTCAGCAGCAAAAACCAGATCAAGCTATACCTGATTGCAGTGCAGTGAATACTGCAGGTAAAGCATTCTTTGTCTCTGCAAATAATAAGGTGTGGATTATAGATACGGGTGCTACAAATCATATGGTGTCTAACTTGGAAATGTTGTCCAAGAATTCTGTGACAAAACTTGATACTCCTAAAATTGTTTATCTTCCAAATGGTGATACTACTAAAGTGACTCATGTGGGTACTTGTGATGTGTCAGCTCACAGTGTCATTACAAATGTGTTTCACCTGCCAGACTTTCAACATAATTTGTTGTCTGTAAGTAAAATCACAAAGGAACTAGGTTGCTCAGTCACCTTTTTTCCTCATTTTTGTGTTTTCCAGGAACTTTACACTGGAAAGGTGAAGGAGGTTGGTAAAGAGGAAGGAGGATTGTATTTGTTGTTAAGCCAGTTGACACATGGACCTGAAAGTGAAGTGAAGAAGTCTGTTTGTGTTGTTCCTAGAGTGCTCTCCAGTATAGAATTGTGGCATCAAAGATTAGGACATGTGTCTTCTATAGTACTTGCTAGACTGTTTGATATGAATAAAGACAGTATGTGTAAGGTTTCTAAATGCACAGTTTGTCCTTGTGCTAAGCAGACAAGATTACCGTTTCATTCAAGTAGTATTAAAAGTAATGCTTGTTTTGACTTGATACATGTTGATGTATGGGGTCCTTATAACACACCTACCTTTGATGGTAACAAGTACTTTCTCACAATAGTGGATGATTTTTCAAGAATGACCTGGATTTTTCTACTCAAACTTAAGTCTGATGTGTCTGTGTCTCTTAAGTTGTTCTTGCAATATGTTAAGACTCAGTTTGGTAAGACTGTTAAAATGGTCAGGTCTGACAATGGAACTGAATTTCTTAACTCAGTATGCAACACAATGTTTAAAGATTTGGGAATTATACATCAGAGATCTTGCCCCTATACCCCTCAGCAAAATGGTGTTGCTGAGAGGAAACATAGGCATATACTTGATGTTACAAGAGCACTCAGGTTTCAGGCTAAAATTCCTTTGACATTTTGGGGGCACTGTGTTCTGGCAGCAGTATATCTGATCAATAGATTACCAAGTAGTGTGATCAATCATCAATCTCCTTATGAGAGATTGTATGGATGCTCACCAGGTCTGTCTCATTTAAGAACAATAGGTTGCTTGTGCTTTGCTAAAAATCTATGTGAACATGATAAACTGATGTCCAGGTCAAGATCAGCTGTTCATATGGGATATTCAGAAGTTCAGAAGGGGTATGTACTATTTGATATAACCAACAGGTCCTTCTTTGTCAGTCGAGATGTTGTTTTTAGGGAAGAGGTCTTTCCCTTTGCCCAGGAGAAGGAGAATAGCCTGAACACTCACACTGTATTTGAGGACACTGTCCAAGGATCAGGTGTGCTGTATGAAGAGTTTGATCAGTTCTCTCATATGCCTCTAAGGTGTGATGAGGAAGTTGTTCTTACAGACGGTAGTGAAGAAGTTTCAAGTCCTAATATGCCTGATGTAGAACAGGTACATGAGGAAATTTCAGATGGGAGTGATCAGGTTACTGATGTAGCACAGGTTCAAGATGGAAGTGCTCAGGTTATTGATACCACTGTGTGTGACTCAACACAGGATGCAGTCCAAGCACCTACCAGAAGGTCCTCTAGACCTACACATACTCCTAAATGGATGCAAGATTTTGTCTCATTGAATATCAGTAAGGATGTGCAATATCCACTGTGCAACTACATGAGCTATGCTCACTTGTCTCCTTCTTATAAATGTTATATTGCTGCTACTTCAACTGTCCAAGAACCTTTGTCTTATGCAGAAGCTATTAAAGACAAAAGGTGGGTAGAGGCCATGCAGACTGAGATACATGCTCTGGAGACCAATAACACTTGGGTAATCACTGACTTGCCAATAGGAAAGAAATCTATAGGTTGCAGGTGGATATACAAAGTAAAGTACAAATCTACTGGTGAAATAGAGAGGTTCAAAGCAAGATTGGTTGCTAAGGGCTACAGTCAACAAGAAGGGATAGACTATCAAGAGACTTTTTCCCCTGTTGTTAAGATGGTCACTGTGCGAACCATAGTGGCTTTGGCTGCCTCTAGACAATGGCACATTCATCAAATGGATGTCTTTAATGCCTTTTTACATGGTGATTTAGAAGATGAAATTTACATGCAGTTACCTCAGGGTTTTGTCAGTCAAGGGGAGAAGGTGTGCAGACTGACAAAGTCTCTTTACGGACTCAAACAGGCTCCAAGACAATGGAACCATAAGCTAACAGAAGCTCTCATCAAACTCGGGTTTAAACAAAGTCCACATGACTACTCTTTGTTCATTAATAGATCAGAGGAAGGGATTGTGATTGTACTAGTGTATGTGGATGATATGTTAATAACTGGCAGCAGTCTGAAGATGATTGAAGAGACAAAGAAAGCATTACAACAAGCATTTAAGATGAAGGATCTAGGGGAATTGAAGTATTTCTTAGGAATTGAATTCATCAGGTCAGCTGATGGCATACTTATGCATCAGAGGAAATATGCCCTGGAACTTATAACTGAAGTTGGTTTGTCAGCAGCAAGGCCTGCTGGAACTCCCATTGACATTAATGTCAAACTAACATCTAAGTTGTATGATGATCATATACACAAAGGACAAGAGGAAGATCCCTTGGTAGATGTAACAATGTATCAGAAGTTGATAGGGAAATTATTATACCTCAACATGACCAGGCCTGATATATCCTTCAGCACTCAGACCTTAAGTCAATTCTTGCAACAACCAAAGAAGTCACATATGGATGTTGCACTAAGAGTGGTGAAATATCTAAAAAGACAACCTGGACAGGGAGTATTATTAGCCAGTTCCTCTGATCAAAAGGTTACTGCATTTTGTGATGCAGACTGGGCATCTTGTCCACTTACCAGGAAGTCTGTAACTGGATACATGATCAAAGTAGGGAGTTCTCTTGTGTCATGGAAAGCTAAGAAGCAAACCACAGTTTCAAAAAGTTCAGCAGAAGCTGAATACAGAAGTCTTGCATCTACTGTGTCTGAACTAGTCTGGCTGCTTGGATTATTAAAAGAAGTAGGTGCTGAAATGCAATTACCAGTTCAGATATATTGTGATAGTAAAGCAGCAATACAGATTGCTGCAAATCCAGTGTATCACGAGAGGACCAAACACATTGAGATCGATTGTCACTTTATAAGAGAAAGGTTGCAGCAAGGGCTAATCAAAGTCAATTACATGCCTACCAAAGAACAGCCTGCTGATATAATAACTAAAGGACTATCCAGACTGCAGCATGAACATCTTATATCCAAGCTAGGAATGCTAAACATTTTTGCACTACCTAGCTTGAAGGGGAGTGTTGTGATATGAAAAGCTAAGTAGTGAGTTAGCACAGTTATAGTTAGGGGTAAACTAGTCATTTCCATTAGTTAGTTATAACAACCTTGAGAATGTTAGTTAAAAAGAAGGTTAGTTACTAACAGATAATGTGATGTATAAATAGCCCTTCTATCATTGTAAACTACACTCTTTTTTTTTTATCAATTACAGAGTCTTCTTCTTCCTTAGATATTTTCTCTCTAAAGTTCTAGATTCTTCTTTTACGATCAGATCCAAAAATGAAAATGAATGTGGCAGAACATAGAGAGAGTTAAGGCAGAACAATTACTATAGCAGACTTGAACTTAACTCATAAAATTGAAAAATATGACAGAACTAAGAGAAAAAATTGGGAGAAAAAACTAAACTGAATTTTCCGTGTGTAGAACTAACCACATCCCACAAACATGATCGGGGATCTGTATATTTAAACCATGGACACCGCCTCTTCTACTTGCGCCAAAATTTGAATATATATAAGAATACAACAATAATTTCTACGCCTTAATCTCAAACTCAGTTTGAAATTGTAAAATTTAATCTTTTTCAAGAGTAGATTAGGGCAAATAATGAAACAAAAGCTGACCTAAAAATGCATACCCAGCTGAGAAGATGAAGTTAATGAGCAAGCCTTGAATTCAAGTTTGGAGAAAAGAGACTTTTGAATACTTGTGAAGGAGCGGATGTCTCTCCATTGTTGGTACAAAGATATGAAAGAATGGATTCTTCTGGAAATGTTGAGAAAAAGTTAATTATCTATTTTGTGTTTTAAGTAAGATGACGGATTTGCCATCTATTTTGTCTTTTCTTTGAGGTAAAATGACAGATTTACCCTTAGTCGTCCTGGTCGTCTTCACCTTTCTATATAATAGAAATATATATGATTTTAGATAGAAAAGTTCAAAGAAAATCAATAAATTAATTTAGATCAATGTATTATGAGTTTGAAAAGTCCTACTATTTATAGAAGCTCTTACAAAAAATAGTACTCATAATTAAGTCATAGGTAGTAGGTAGAGGCTTGGAGATACCATTAATGATACGTTGAACCGTCTTCATCAAAAAAATTATATTGTTATGTATATCATAATAATAATAATAATAATAATAATAATAATAATTATGCATTTGATAAAATAATTTGGAGTTCGCGATGTGAGTTCTCATAGATTAAATAAGATGGACTTGCTCGGATTATACTCAACTTTATTTTTATCCTTAAAATTAGAAATTCGAGTCACCCAATAAGCAAAAAAATGGAAACTCTTAAAAATAATAAAATAGTTTTTGTGATGTAATAGCCAGCATAACGGCCAGAATTAAATCATGCATGACTTCAAGACTGGTGCATATGATGGTCATGCATGAGTTCACACTATATGATTAAATCATCCCAAATTATTTTTTTCTATTTTACTCTTAATGTATGCTGTTTATATATTATTTTTTTTGGTTGATGTACTGACGAATAATCTTATCCAATATTGTATCATCGTAAATTCACATTATCATTTTGTGACTCCCTATATATTTCACCATGGATGACAAACTCTCTCTGACCAATTATACATATATGTTCTTGGTTTTTAACCAGAAATAGCATTTATATATATATATAATGAACTTTTTACACTCAAGTGTTATCTTAATATTATATAATTTATAGCATGTTACTAATAATTCCTACTCCCATTTATTCTAAGAAAACAAATCAATATTATTAATTAAACGAGTTAAGTTATTAGTTACAATTACCTTTTAAATGACTTGATGGTGTAACTATATTATGCACTATGTTACATAAAACTTAAAACTTGGTAGAGTGTATTAAAAAAAAAAATGCATGCATTAACCTTGTGGATTACTAGTATCTTGTTTGGTACTCTTTTCCAACCTATGTACAAATAATGTTTGCATTAATTATACAACCTATTGTGTATTAAGGTGTGTACTGCTAATACCATGGATTTCTAGGTATTAACAATGCAATGATTTTAATGCATGCATTAACTCAATTAAAGACTCAATTGCCCCTCAATACATTTTTTATATCTTTTCCATCATAATAGTGAAGGGTACCTTTGTAAAGAATATTTTAATGCAATGCATTCTATTTTTAATGCATCAAAGTGATCAAACCAAACAATGCATAAAAATAATCTATGTATAATTAATGCAAGCATAACTAATACATGCATTGCTAATGCAATCATTACTAATACACTCTATTTAACATTATTTTATAAACCCTGCCAAACGACCCCTTAAAATAATAAGTATTCGTATCAAGGTAAACTCGGAAGAATGATAAAGATGAAATTATGTTAAATATTCATCCGCATACAATGTTTAATATAAATATGAAAAGATAAAAAAAAGAACTATCCGAGTCCATAGAACCCACTATGTGTCTTTAAGAAATTTAATCCCCTCAAGTATCGGAGGTTGTAGATTAATTCCTCCCAAGATAGAACAGATTAACCATTAAAGAAATAGTGGCACCTCAAACTTCGATAATTTCAACGAACTCAAAAAGACAGCAACGAATCACATACACGATCGATTTTGTTTGTAAGAAATGTATGCAGAAGAAGGGAAGAATTCAATGCTGAAAAATGAGAGAAAAACTTTCTATTTATAGCCAACAAATGGTAAAAGATCACAAGTTTTTGAAAAAAAGGACAACATTTAAGAAAGGTCATGACCCTTTGAAAAAGGCACAACCTTTCAAACTGTCACAACCCTTTAGAAAAAACACAACTTTTCATTGAGGTCACAACCCTTCGGCAAAGTCACAACTCTTCATTTCCTATTCATACCTTTAAAACCCAACCAAACCATATGAATATGCAATTGTTAAGTGACAAAATGAGGTGAGAATGCATTTAAATCAAACAAATTTAAGCGATAAACGCGTATATATAGAATATACGCCTCATATACTTATTGATTTTACATAAACACTAGATGTAAGTAAGTTTTTCCTGTTGCAACAACCCCACTTGAGTAAGTACAACTACAGAGATACAACAACCAAACTTCCACCAGAATCATTAAATTACATATACACAAGCTTCTAATACTAACTCCACTAAATGATGAAAAAAATTCAACTATTTGCTTGTTGTCAAGCTTATTCAACAAGACGACATAGTCTCATCCTCTAAGCGTTATTATTGAAGATTGCAGATACCTGTTGGCAGTCAACAAGGCCGAAACTTTTTAAGAAATGAAGGTCACAATTGGGAAAACACGATCAAGGACGAAATGGAGTCTTCGCTCCTGACAGATGTAAGTAGTGTAGCTTATGAGCAGTTTTCATGTTGAAGTAGTTGTTTCACTTTCTAAACAAGACGGCGATTTGGTTCTTGCACTGAAACTTTTCATGTCTTGACTAGAACAAATGAAGATCCTCTTCGCGATGTTGCAGAACTCTCTGTGAATAATTGAGCACCATATTATGATATGCAAAGTATGAGAGATCTTACATGTAGCTATAATATAATTCACGGGCAGAGCTAGCTTATGAGTTTATGGATCACATGTATTATACGTATTAAGAAATTTACTTGAGGTCGTTGTAGGAACCCAATTATTTTTATATATTAACTTGAGGTCGTTGTAGGAACTCATAAACCTCAAATCCTAGATTCGCATATGAGCTACATACTTTTAATTCTAAGTTGTAAATGGAGAAAGAAACACTTACGGCCAAGGATAATCGCCCATAAGCATCATATCACCTTCATCGTCTGTAAAAATGATCTCCCATTTATTTCGTGCGTGGAGCTCTTCCTGGATATCGAACATCTCTTCGAGTTCCTTTAGGAGCTCATCGTATCCACTCAGTTTTGTTAAATCCACAGCACGTCCCACAGCTACGCCTTGCATTTGAACCTTCTCAAGGAATTCATGTAAGCTAAAAAAATATTTTTATTTCTATTGACGTCTTTGGAGTAGTAACGAACATGGAAAAACACAATTTACTTTCTCGTTTTGGTTTTCATACCTTGGTGCGAGTTCTGGTGGAAGAAATCTGCTTGATGTGAACCTCCTTTGGTGGCAGATTCAGCTGCTCTTGCTTCTGATCTTCGGAATCTCTTGAAAGGCCAGAGTTGTCTTCTGAATCACCAGCAGAAGTCGTGTTTCCAGAGCACCCTTCAGCAGAGCCATCGGAATTGTTGGCTGGTTCTAGAGGCAGATTCTCATTAACAGAACCAAATGAGGGACATTTCAAGTCAATACCAAACAATCTACAGGATGTAATTGTATCACGTTTTCTCTCATCATCTAGGCAAGGAAGCAGGAGATCGTTCTGCTTTCCGAATTGTGAGGACGCAAAGCTTGGAAAAGCAGGCCGAGGTGAAGCACTTTTACTGCCTTCTGTCTCATCCAAAAGCATATTCAAAGAAGCACTTACTTTAGAAGCTGACCAAATTCCATCTTCATGAGCCTTAAAAGTACTGTTGGTAGTTGAATGTGTTTGTGAAGTATGCAAAGAAAATGGATTATCACAACTTTGTCCTTCAATAACGGGGTTAAATTGCGTTGAAGGAATCCAAGCGGCTAGTGCAGCTGCAGGGACAGGTTCTAGCAGGAAAATAACGGAATAATAATCAAGAAAATGAAAATAGAAAACTAAATAGGATGACTAAAAAAACATGCCATGGATTATGAATATGCTTGTTTCCACCTGAAGTTTTGGGTTCGTTATGTGCTCGATGCCTTTTATTCTTCACCCCCATTGGTGGAACAAGAGGAGTAGCGACTGACACCACAAATGGTTCGATGTCCCAAGGAGAAACTCTGTCAGGTCTTGAAACAGATGCAGGCTCATCCCATTGAACCTGGAAAGATGGAAGAAAAAAATGAAATTTTACATCAATCCAAATGTATTGATTCATTCAATGTCGACAACAACCAAATTATATCCACCTTCAATGATCGCCATTTTGAATCTTTCCACTGTGAGGAACTATCTTCAACTCCTACTATGGTACCTGTAAATCTGGGAAATTACGAAGGAACAACCGAAGAAAAAAGATAATAGAGATCAGAAATGCAGTATATTGAGAAACTTTATACGGTAGAGAAACATCTCGTTAATTCGAGCTTCAATAAAGTTGATGTTTTACCACCTTTTCTCAGGAATCTCTTCCCCTTCAAAATTCATCTTGAATCTCATGCCAACTGAATACCGATGCTTAACAGCCTCAAGATATTTGTTTAGGCCAACGATAAACTGACTTGTTCTGAAGATTTTCCACACACAATATTGAGAACATAGGCAACATTTAGCATATTCTCACCCAAAAAAAAAAAAAAAAACTAATTTCAACATTGCTGAAAGGACATAATAAGGGCAGCCCGGTGCATTAAGCTCCCGCTATGCGAGAGGTCCAGGGAAGTGCCGGACCACAAGAGTCTATTGTATGCAGCCTTACCCTGCATTTCTGCAAGAGGTTGTTTCCACAGCTTGAATCCATGACCTCTTGGTCACATGGTAACAATTTTACCAGTTGCGCCAAGGCTCCCCTTGACATCTAAAGTTCAATCTTTTAAGAAAAGAGATGCACAAGAGAAACCTCGGTTTGTAATAAACAACAAACATAGTCTGGGTCGTCACAGCATGAGATGCAGTAGCTAACACTCCTAGGTGCATGCTTTGATTTGAAATCACTGATTGTGGCATTGAGCTCGGTTGGCGAGCAAGTCGTCTAATTCCTATTCGGACTTCACCTTTGTCCCTCCTAAACACGACATATTTGCAGAACATAATGAATAAATAGTGATAATTGTGATGAATATGATAGATTTAAAGCGCAATAGACAAATAAGCACCAGATATAAACCTCAAGAATACAAAAGAATCCCCCGTAACTAATCTCTTCGAGGAAACAAAGGTACTCCACCCTGTGGTAAGTAAATGCCTCCGGGGTTGGCCTGTTAGTCAAGAATCAAGAGTGAGCACTTGGGCCATATAATAATTTGATAAAGTGTCCTCGCTATCATCTTTTTGTTGTTGTCAAACCAAATTGGACACTACGAGTTGTCAAATAATTACCTCTAAATATATGTTTAAAGTGCCACTCGAAGCCATGAAGGTCCTTGGCGACCAATTCCTGTGCTGGAGTCGTTTGGTTCATGTCCTGCATTAAAAAATATAGCATCACAAAATCGACAGGTAATGCATCATTTTCTCAAAATGGACAGACTATAGAATGTAACAACAAAGGATCAAATATATTACCAGGGGAGGTAGGCATTCGTTAGCATGTTTCCTGAGAATGGAAAATCCACCGTGAGTGCTCGTATCAGATGCAGTTAGAACCTTGCAGAAGAAATGAACTTTGGGCCTCGGAGGCTCGGGCAGGGACGGATCAGGACTAGTCGGCTCAACTTGCTAAATTAGATGAAAGCAATTATAGGAAAATTGGCCAACAGAACATAAAAGACCAAGTGAACACAACAGAGTTTCATACAAGCAAGAAAGTAGGTTCTTTAAGTTCTTACATCTGCTTCGGGCAACAAAGCAATCTTCACATAAACCTCATCAGTATCTTGCTCAGCCTACAATGAATTTTCAATGAGAAAGTCCTCATTATAACTTCTTTTTTCTTCAGAAATAACCTAGAATTAGCTATACGAACTTCGTCGCTAATCTACGTCTAAATAGCTCGTAGCTAACAAAATTATTTGATTGTAGTTCAGCTACAAAATTTGTTTGTTGCTAATTCTTGTTTTTTTTTAGTAGTTTATATATGCATGAACCTAATACATAGAAACATTACTGTTTAACTAAAACAAGAAAACGGTGAAAGTACAGCTAATTACCAGAAGTTGAATGTGAAGAACGCGACAAAGGATCTTTGGTTGCAGATTGAACAATGGTATTCTCTGATTCAGCTCCTGATTTGTTGATGCCTCCAACTATCCATACCACAAAATCAAACTCAGAAACAAACAACAATAACAAATATGGCAAAGGGACACGTATTCTCATAATGTATTTGATATAGAGCAACTTTATCCTCCGTTTCAAAAGTGTCTCGTTCGTAACTATGCTGGTAGCCAAATGGCCCAGAGTTGTCATTGTTGGCTAATGGAAACCGTTTTCCCTATTAAAAATTTCGGTTTATTTTATATGACCAAAAAAATGCCACCTATTAATAATTAAAATTGCTCAAGATGAAATCTACCATAGCCCGTGCAATTCGTTGAGTTGGAAATCTATTATTTGTACTTATTTGGTGAATCTTTTACACATATACAGGGTTCTGAACAAAAATTGCTGGTTTAGATCAGCCTATATCCGCTTGTTGGGGCCCCACTAAATCCAAATTTCCAACCGAACAATCTAGTAAGCACTCCATAACAAAGGCGATTTCATACCAAGTAGAGCTCCATCACGAGACCTTTGG
Organism: Solanum acaule; assembly: GCA_036250505.1. NCBI lineage: Eukaryota > Viridiplantae > Streptophyta > Magnoliopsida > Solanales > Solanaceae > Solanum > Solanum acaule. The sequence continues at coordinate 12,924 of JAJOOR010004660.1, forward strand.
TTAAGTACGAAAGGAGTACGTACCACTCCACCACAAACCTTGTTACTTCTGCCTCTGATTCAAAACCAAATTAATACCTCTAATACCCACATTGGGACCACTTAATCCGCATTCACACTTGAAAGTCCAGTAAAGTACTCACTAACAAAGGCAACTCCATGCCCAACAGAGCTCAAACACAAGACCTCTTGTTGTTAAGCACCATTGTTAGTTCCACCTCTGATTCAAACCAAAACTGAAACAAATTTATACCTACACTACCTGCATTGGGACCACTAAATCCGCATTCACACTGGGAAGTACCTTGAATCACTCCTTAACAAAGGCGACTCCGTATTCAACAGAGGTGAATACGAGACCTCTAGTTAAATCCGAAAGAGTACATATCACTCCACCACAACCCTCCTAATATAAAACCAAACTTGAAACAAAAAGAAGAAAAAAAAACATACTTGTTCCATGTGACCTTGTGGGAAATAGTAAACCCTTTCTTCATTTTTTGGAACATCAACTAATGGACCTGCACACAATCTCCATAACTCTTGGTACAATTCATTTTCACCTGAAACTTTTTCCAAAAACAAATTCAAAAGTAAACATTTTTACAAAAAAAAAAAAAAAACTGAATTCTTTAATAATACCCCAAAAAATTTTAAAAATAAATAAAAATCAAACCTTCAGCTGCTGAGAAATTGTGTTGCTGATGCTGCTGGTTTGACATAAAATACCCTTTATTCTCCATTAAAATGGAATTCTGAATCAGAAATCTACAATGGCTCAAAAATTCCTTAACTTTTTGTAGGCTAAATTAACTTCATTTCTCTACATGGGTATCAATTTTTTTGGCAATAGATGTTCTTGAACTATATATAATGAAAAAAAATCTAAAAAAATTATGACTAAAAGTTTGTATCTTTGTCACAAATGAAAATTAGATACAATTTTAGAATTAGGAACTCTAAATCTTGCATTTACACAGGAATAAATTTCTTAGTAATAATAAATAGAGTTAAAAAGAAAAAAAAATAATTGCATATTTGGACACCCTTTAAAACGGAGGAGTTCAAGCTGAAAACTTTTCCAATTCCGCCGGCGGTAACGGAAGCTGCCGGTGATCGGTGATAGTAACGGGCCGTTCAAAAACAGAGCTTTTTCTTGCTGTTTCATGGTTTAAAGTTCCTATATAAGTGCTTCGAAAAGCTTGTGAGGGTAGTTTTGTCAATTTGATATAATATATAAATATTTCTTTTAACTCGTCATCGGATAGCATTTATATAACTATAAGTAGACGTACAAATTCTACGTGACATAATACAATTAATTTTATGCAAATTGTTGTATAAGACGCCACTCACGATGTTACATATTCAGAGTTATATATAAGTTAAAGTGTGTTTATGCGCACAAAAAAATTAGAGGGTTAAAGAGTTATATATAAGTTTACGTTTATGTATTATATCTATTAATTTTGATACAAAAATAGGGTGAATCCAACGACGTCTACTTATTTAGTTATTCATATTATAATAATTTGTTCCGATTTAAACATCTGAACATATAATAAAATGCTCATGTTAGACACCTTCAGCTCATATTTTAGAAAAAATATATGCATGCATTCTCAAGTGTCATGACATAAATAAATTACATAATAAAATATAACATCTCATTTAATTATATGCACCAACATCAATTAAAACATATTCTAAAGTTTTATAGCTTGTTAAGATGAATGTTCATAACACAACGAGGTGTTATATTTTAAGTTGTTAACTTATCTATGTGATAAACGATAGAGAATAATTTCAAAAACTTTGAATTAAAAATATTTGAATAAGAACATTTTATTACTTCATCCATTCACTCTTACTTGTCAGTTATTTCTAAAATAGATTTTCATTCTTATTTGTATTTCAAGAAAAAACAATTACAGTAGTATTTTTTTTTCCATACTTCACATTTACCATTAAATACTTATTCAACAAATCATTTTATAAGACCTAATACTAAAATATCATTTTATTGGGATAATTTGATAAATATCTATATCAATAATTATTTTCGTAATGAGTGTGTCAAATCAAACAGTGACATAATGAACATATGTTAAGTGTTCGATGAAAAACAAAATAGTTTGAGTGAATACATTAACTTTTGTTCAGGTATTTATTTTCATTAGAGAAAATGGATAAAGAAAAACAAACCAATAGAATTACGTTTGAATGCATTTGTGTGTACGGTTTGCTCCTCTTTGTTTCATAATAATATAAAAATATTAGTAGTTTGTATTATTATACCATACTTTACAGATTGACACCTGTATTTCAATTTGTATTGAGTATGGAATATATTGATGTGAAGACAATCATGGGCAAATAGGAATATTTACTAGTCAAGTGGACATTTATTTAACCCTCTTAATATTGCTTCTACATAAGCAAATGATGATTATTGGAAATTAAGGAAAATATAATAATTGAGTGGCATACATTATATATCCTAGGATTGGATCAAAGTCGGAAGTCTATCAGAAATAATATTTTTATTCTTTACATAAAAGTAGGAGTACTATAGATTACATACATTTCGCTTTCTCTAAATCTCACTTGTGAAATCATATTAAGTATATTATTATTGTTCGATTGTATATATTAAATTTTCTTTATTTCACAGATAATTTGAGTCGAAAATAATAGATTCAGTTAAATCTGCGGAACCTGTTCTAGATCCTCCACTTTGACATAGGTTAGCTTGCTAGCTTGCCACTTATTAACTAGCAATGAATTTTAAAATTTTAAATAGAAGATGATGACACAAGGCATGACGTATAAACCATGGCTTCAATGTTTAATACTATATTTATTTAGTGGTGTTTCTTTTTGTTGCAAAAATTAAACTTTTAGTACAAAAAAATAGAGTTAATTATAGTATGTTAACAAATAACAGGACAGTTTCATGCTACTTTACTACTTATGCCATATGCATCTTTCTCTTGACCAACATTATTAGTTGGGGTATCTTTTTCTTTAATTTGTTTTACAGGTTAGATGAGGATCTAGAGTGGGAGTAGGAAGTAAAATGGACTGATTTCTTAATTATTTTTTAGTGTTCAATGAGTTTGTAAGTAGATAAAAAATATTTATATATAATCTGACAAAATATTATATGAATCAATGAAGTGCGGAATGAGGAGTGGGGAGTGGGCTAAGAAGTGGCAAGGGATGAGATGGTCAAGGAATGAGAGTTGGGGGGCATTTGATGGGTGGAAAGAAACAATAAACTTGAAATATTATTTATGAAATTTTATTTCTTCGAGAAAAAATTATTTCATATCTCGCATAACTGTAATAATAATTGTGTGAAACTTCGTTTTATATAACAAGTTAATGAGATCCAAAATATATGGACTCGAACAAATAAAATTTGGATCCACCTATTTGTGAGACAAAAAGAAGTCTCACACAATCAGAATGTCTTATCCCTCCCATCTATCTTTTCTTTTTTATAACAATAGTGTTCACTGTTTCAATATAATTCTGTCACGATCCAAATTCATGAAACGTATTATTCAATTGGATTCAATATAACGGGCCTTATGGATTTGTCTCTAATTCTACGTCATTATTGAGCCCAAAAGTGTGTGCACAAATAATTTATGTCATGTCTTATAAAATTTTCACTCGTCCCTCTTATTCCAATATAGAATTTATTTATGGTGTGATATGTACCTCTTCTTTAAAAACTTATTAGTTATTTTTCTTGACTAGTCCTCTATTATGAGAGTCATAATTTTGTCCATACCTTAAATATTTTGTTATATACTTATTAGTAACTACCTTTCATTAACCCCAAATATCGGATAATTATTTTTATTTCCAACAATTTTGACATTAAAAAGATGTTTCTACTAGAATTTGAATTCTGATTTGTTAATTAATTTATCAATTGTTAGATCACACCTTGACCTAAAAAAAACACTTCTACATAAGATCTTTACACTTTCCTATTACATTAAATTATAATAAATAAGCATCCAATTATATCTTAATCAGAAATATATGAATTAAATTAAACTTTGTAGGAAAATAAAACAAAATGGAGCTATGGTTTTTGGTCACTTGGACTATATAATTGTGGATCACACCTCATTAATGTTTGGATTATCATATGGGCTTGAAAGTTGGGCTTCCCAAAGTCCACTTTTGTTTCAGCCCATACTACCATTGTGTTTGTAAGGAAATAGAAGTGTAGGCCATTTTCACGTGCAAGAAAGAGAATTTACAAGAGAAAAATCGAGTCGATTTGATCCAAGCGAATAATATTATGTCATATTAAAAGTATTTAGATTGAATTAGCGCAACAAGTGATATCTAACAGAATTAATAATTTTGGCAAGATGGATATGAAGATAGCATAGTGATGGCGTGAGATTCAACATAATGTTTTTGCATAATCTAAGAACTGGTTTATTATCTTTATTTATAGCTTTGAAGATGCATCGTGCATAGATACACACCAAAAAAGAAGAAGTGACCATTAGATCATGATTCATGTAAAATTTAGTTTGAGAAAAAAATTGTGAAATTAGTGAACAAAATTTCATATTAATATTTAGAACAAAAGAATAAGTTACTTATAATATAGGGAAAAAAGTCTGAAATATATCCGAACTTTGACTGAAATTGTTGTTACGATACAGAACTTTGGAAATGACCTTTTACCCCCTGCATTATTTAATAGTGTATTTAAAGGTATATATGTGCCCACGTGGACATCATAAATATTGCATCATTATAAATATTAATGTGTCCACGTGGGCACATATATACCTTTAAAATACACTATTAAATAGTGCAGGGGGTAAAATGTCCTCCATAAAGTTTGGTATCGTAATAGCAATTTCGGCCAAAGTTAAAGTATTTTTCAAACTCTTTTCCCTATAATATATAATGACATTCTTAATAATACAAAATCTTTTTTTCCCAAAAAAAAATTAAGCTAATTTAATTTAAACGGTTAATATCATATCATGTTAATTGTTTTAAAAAAAAACTTGGACTAAGTAAACTTTGGGTTGACTGTTTCCACATGAATTGACATGTCTAAGTGCACCTCTCACAGATTGAAGCTTAACTTAGCAACTAAGTAAAACAAACAAATAAATAAATAAATAAGGAATATTACCTCAGCAAATCTTTTTTCTTAATTTTGAAACCCAACCTAATAGTAAATATGATCTTCTAGATGGATGTTAGAGGATCTGAATAGTATATCTTATTTGGTCAATTGTTTGAAAAATAAATATTCTTTTTGGAAAAATGGTTATTTTAAAAAGTGGAGTTATTGAAGTGTTTGATCATTTATAATAATAAAACGTTGTTTTTCAGAAGCATAAAAAGTAGCATTTTCCAAGAACTAATTTTAAAATCTTAATTAAGCATAAATTAATATTATTCTATTAATAAAAAAATATTTAAGTTGATTAATCAAATATAACTAATTATTTTTAATAGTATTTTAAAAAAATATTTTACTTTTTTTTTTCTAACTAAACAAATTTAGGTAATTCAGCGAAACATATTATGAAATCTATCATGTTGTGGTTATCTCTTATAATTATCTCCTAATTGTCACCCAACCCTATAATTGTCATTAAGTTCAACTCTTACAAAGTTAATTTCAACACTTGACTAAATATTAAAATATTTTCTTGATCGTATAACCTCACAAATCTTAGAGGAAATTACAAAAAAAATTCTCTACACCAATCGTTTGATCACATAGTAATTTTTTTTTAAAAAAAGACAGTTTGATGGTATAATTGAACTACTTATACATACATTAATTAATTAATAATGACGTTTTGATTTATTTTTTGAACTACTTATACATACATTAATCAAAACTCAACTTAAATGTCTTTTTCTTCTAAACCGTGTTTTTATGTCACCATTCACTCTTTGATTAGCTCACCTAAAGTAACCCCCACACTATTTATAGTGAAATTACTACTTTCTTCCCTTTTGCTTTCATCAAAATTTCTTTTATTTTTCCTTTTTCAACGAATATACTTTTAGTCGCTTCGCCTAGATATACAGACTGTCGATAAAAAAAAGATTGATATGCTTTTATGTTGATAATATTTTTAAAAGATGGAGGCATAGAATATTCTAGGTAAATTTTATATTTGAATAAGAGAAAACATAAATAATCTTATAAATTATATCACAAATTTACTTATTACCCATGTTTTTAAGTTTGATAATAATGTAATTCAAGGAAATAAATTTGTAAGATATGTTGGGCTTTAACAAAAGATATTTGTCATAGGTTTAGAATATGAAAAAATTAATGTTAGAGTCGGACGCTCCCTCAATACAGTAGCAGAGACAATTTTAGTGAGAACGTTGAACTCTTATAAGGGAGCGTATGTGACACCCAATACGAAGAGCAAATCAATTAAAAGAAGAGTTGACTAGATTTTAGGTCGACAAACTTCTATAGAAAAGATGTACATGATATTTTAGGTGAATCTATATTTAAATGGTGTAAAAATGAATTTTGGGTGTAATTCAGCCCCAAATGCTAGCTTATAAGTTAATTGTGCAAGTCTATGTAAGGAGACCAATTGTCCATCTATTTATTGAGATGGAGCGTGAACAATATAATATGGGGCCCCAACATTGGCGAACAAAGAATTAAGGTAAGCCGACTTTGATATCACATAATAAAATAAATGTTGAGTCTAATTCAATTCCATGAACAACTAACATATAAAGTGAGAATTGTTCAGATCTATATAAGAAAACCAATTGTCCATCACTTTTCCAAAATGACTTTTTAACAAATGGGAGAAGAAAATGAACGACTTTAAGTTAAGTGATGTTCACATTTTAAAAACAAATTCGTGAGGTTTATTAGATCAAAGTGAACCATACATGATTTATTTCGAGCTATAGGTAATAATTTATGTAAAGGCACATGTTAGTATATATTTATACTAATTTTAACATGATTAATAATTAGATTAAAAAAGAAGTTATTAATCATTATTTTCTGTGTCCAATAATAATTACTGTACTTATTATTAACTTGACGTAAGCAGTAAATGATAGGGATAATTTTATCAAATCACCTTCATTAAATATAGGGAATTTATGCAAATCTCATAATGTTAAGAGCTAATTACATCTCATTTCTAAACTTTTCCAAATTACAAAAAATCCTTAAATTTGGTGGAATTAGGATACATCCCAAAATGTCTCGTTACATCGTGTCATGCTTTCGGATACATCGTTCAACGTCCCAATACATCACGTCTCGATTTTGGATACAACGCTCAACGTCCCGATACATTGCGTCTTGATTTCGGATACATCACACAATGTCCTGATATATCGCGTAAAGTGATGTATCCGAGAATACGAGAGAGTAGAGATTTTGTAATTTTTAAATGGTAGAGAATTTTAGAGAATATGATAATTTTTTTTTGTGTATTTAGGTAATTTTTCCTTAAATATAAGTCATATAAACATTGAAAAATGAATACTATATAATAGTAAGGGTAAAATAGAGGCACAATCATAAATTATTCATTGATTTATAAACTAGATAAGTATTGTTGGTCATCCCAAATAATACCGTAGACAAATAAAGCTGGATGAAAGTATAATGTATTTTTTTTTAGTTTCCCACTCGGTGTCCGGAGCCCCCACACTGGATCCCCGACTAAATTCGGATAGCACACTACATGGCCCATTCGGGGATGACGCTCCTAATAGGATTTTCAAATACACATTGCAGAGCCCCTTCAAGGTGACACTCCAACAAGATTTTCTCGATATCGGCTCAAACTTGAGATCCCTAATTAAAGAGTGAACGAGCTCCATCACCGCACTACAATTTGAGAATTAGGGGTGTTCACGGGTCGGTTTGATCGGCTATTGGTCAAAATCAAAACCAAACCAAATATAATATACATTTGTCGGTTTGGTTGTTATCGGTCTCGGTTCGATTTAGTTCGGTTATTAACCATACACAAAAATAAAAGAAACAGTTCATTCAAAACATGAAAAAAGTGACAATAATCAATTCAAATTGAAAAATAGTTAGAATGACTGACATTATAAAACTTTCGATCACTGAATTTATTATGAATAAAGCTTCAAAATTCACTATTTTGGCCTAGAAAGAAAAAACAATGACATTTTTCACAAAGAATTGTCAGTCTCATACACTCGTATACATGAAACTAACATAAATGTTCTCACCTTGGACAGTTTTGCTTTCAATAAGTAAATTATAAATAGATTTTAATGAAAACATATAGTATCTTTAAAATTGTTTATAAAAATAATATATTAGGTATGTATGATAATAAAATATATGTATATAATTTATCGATTCGGTTCGATTCCTTCGATTTTTTTCGAACATAACCATAACTAAACCAAATACTGTGGGTTTTTTAAAATCTAAAACCAAACCAAACCAAACCAAATCCAAATAAAATCAGTTTATATATTATCGCTTTGATTTGATTTCTCGATTTGAATCGATTTTTATCCAAATCGTGAACACCCCGGTAAGTATAATGTAATTAAGTATTACTACGATTTGACACGACTAAGTTTTTCCACTCCTAATTCCTCTCATTTCTACGAAATTTCCCTCTACCGCGTTTACTCGCTCCACCCTTCCTTATAAAACCCAACCACTACTTGAGAGTTTTTGTAAATAAAATCTCTTCTTTGAGCTTTGTTCATCTGTAAATTTCACTCTTTTAGTCCAAAATTGAATCTTTACAGACAAATTATCATCTGGGGTTTAGTGATAAAGCCTTTTCCATTGTGTTTTAGTCCAAAATTGAATCTTTACGGACAAATTATCATCTGGGGTTTAGTGAAAAAGCCTTTTTCCATTGTTGTTTTAGGCCAAGATTCAATCTTTATAGAAAAATATTCATCTGGGGTTTAGCGAAAAGAGGAAAAAATGGAGAACAATCAGCCATCTTTCTACCAATTCAGTGATAATCTTCGTTTACATACAAACAACTTAGTAAATTTGTCTTCAAATGATTCAATTTGGAGTAGCAATTATGTATCTAAAAGGCCTGAAGAAAGAAGAAACTTTGATATCAGAGTAGGTGGTATGATTAACTCTGTTAGTTCTTTAAATCCATCAAAAAATTTGAATTCAGATTACAATCTTTTTAGTAATGATGGTTGGAAGATTGCTGACATGGCGGCGGCGGCAGCGGCAGCTGGTGGTGGCTCAGCCGTGAAAGGTGGTGGTGGGGTTGGTTTAAATGGTGGATTTAATAAAGGGGTTTACACAAACCCTATGAATTTTAACAATTTTGTGGTGAACTCAAAAGGGGTTAATAATAACAAGAGAAATGGGAAAAATGGTATTTTTGAGGATGATTATGGATTTGTGAATAAATTTGGAAAGAAAAATAACAAGATTAATAGAGAGAGTAATAAAGATTTGGGTGCTAATAATAATAGTAGTGAGAATAAGAAGTTCAAGACTTTGCCAGCATCAGAATCTTTACCAAAAAATGAAACTGTTGGTGGATATATTTTTGTTTGCAACAATGATACTATGCATGAAAATCTCAAAAGGGAGCTCTTTGGTGAGTTTTCTCATTCTTTTGTGTTTCAGTTAACGCATTATTTTTGTTACCACCCTTGCATTATTTTGTTGTTATTGCCCTATACTATACTGCTCTCATTATTAATTGACATGTTTTCTCTACTGCCGTATTTTTCCTTTTTTATAACTACTTTGATTTGCTGCACTTGAGTCGAGGGTCTTTCAGCAATTGCCGTTGTTGCCCTATACTATACTGCTTTCCGTATTAATTGACATGTTTTCTCTACTGCCATATTTCCTTTTTTCATAACTACTTTGATATTTGTTGCACCTTAGCTGAGTTTCTTTAAGAAACTGCATCTCTACCTCTACGAGGTAGGGGTAAGGTTTGCACACACTACTCCACTTGTGAGATTACTAAGGATATATTGTTGTTGTTGTTTTGAGCTTTTACAGTCGTACCTCTTTATTAACAGTTACCCTTTTACTATAACTGTCAAGTTTTCTTTGGGACTGACTTTTTATACTATGTTATATTATATATTCTGTATAACAAGCTTTTGCTATAGTAGCCAAAAAATATTAAGACGAACATGCAGTTATAGAGAGTATTTCTAGATTGTTCTTAATTGTTATAATCAGTTGAACTTTGATGTTGTTGGTTAAAGACTTGAAGTAGTGGTTTTTGTAAATGTCTGCAATTAAGTTATGTTAATTGGATACTTTGCTTGATTTAGTAAATGGACCTACATAGAATAGAATGGAGTGATTAATATAGCTGATCTCAACTGTTTTGGAATTGGTAATGGGACATAGGAGTTTTTGTGATGCGTTGTTCCAATAGGAGAACATTCAATTGTTTCATATATGAGAAATTTACACTGCTTGTATTCACCATTAAGCTCAGTATTCATTCATTAGTTTCACAGCTGTAGGTGTGGATACAAATAGTTTAAACTAAGATGAATCTCCAAATACTGTAAATGGTGTGGATATATGGGATTATATAGTCAACATCAACTAATTTGAGATTAAGGTGTTGTTGATCGATTTGTTGTCGTTGCATAGAGCATTCTAGTTATTCTTCAGCTCACACAACACTAAGAATTAAGTAAAATTGGCATTTTTCTGATATCCGATCGTGTTATATTTCAGGCTTGCCACCTCGTTACAGGGATTCAGTTCGCCAAATAACACCAGGGTTGCCTCTTTTCCTCTACAACTACTCAACCCACCAGCTTCACGGAATTTTTGAGGTTTGTGTCTCTATTTTACCATGCCGTATATCTTTCAATTTTGTTGGATTAGAATCTATTCCTCTTTTGTTTTGTTTGGGTCATTAAACTCAATACATGGATTGGTTTTGTAGGCTGCAAGCTTCGGTGGGTCTAACATTGATCCTACAGCTTGGGAGGACAAGAAGAACGCTGGTGAATCGCGCTTTCCTGCTCAGGTAAGACAAGTTAAAGAAAGCTGTCAGTTTTTGTGCCGAATTTCCGTCAGATATTTGAATGCCATTGTAAGGATTAACAATATCTCATCACCTAAAAAAAGGCGCAGCCTCTCATGAAAGGCCGCACTTGAGGGGTATGTGATGTAGACAGCCTACCCTGACGCAAGAATCAGTAACTCGAACCCATGATTGGATTTTACCGCTGTTCCAAGGCTGCCCCTTCTAATAATATCTCGTCGCATATCATATTTATTTCATTTACCAGATTACTTATGAACATATATCTGATTTAACTGGAAAATGAGTTGAAATCAAACTGAATAAGGTTCCTGTTTGTTCATTAAGACCTATTACATTGGTCCCAAAACGAATCGAGACTTATCATATTTATTTCATTTACGTGTATAGGTGCGTGTCGTGACAAGGAAAATTTGTGAACCACTTGAAGAGGACTCATTCAGGCCAATTCTTCACCATTACGACGGTCCTAAGTTTCGCCTTGAACTAAACATTCCAGAGGTGATTATTATCTTCTTGAAAAGAAAAAAAAAATTGAACAAGAGATTGAATACTATGTTGCTTGGACCCTCCAAAAATGTTGCCGCACTTGGGTCATATCCTCCTAAAAATGCACAGTTTTTGGAGGGTCAAACACACACCTGACAATATTTTTCGAGACTCCGAGCAACATAGATTGTACTAGGCTCCATTTATATATCATAGTGTGCATATGAGACATTTTGTTTTAACATGAAAATTATGTTTTTGGTTTTGCAGGCCCTCTCTCTGCTGGACATTTTTGCTGAGAAAAATATACTGAATAGTTTGTTAAATTGAAAAGTCTACTGTACATAGGCAATATATGTGATATATAGACAATATATAGCTCTTTTTAATTTGCAGATTAATAACTATTTTGTAATCCAACAGGTTTTGTTATTGTTACATATAATAAAAGTAATGATTAGTTAAATTTTGTTTTAAGTTTGTGATCTGGATGTGTTTCTCTTTTTGGTTGAGATGAAATTCAGTAATCATTATTAGACATAATTGTTTAGTTAGGATCCCCGTCAAGTATAAGTGTAATTGAGAATTGACTAATAGGTTAGGGGGTCATTTGACTATTTTCTCAACAAACTCCAAAGTAAAATTGGGAAATGCCTCAAAGTCTTTTTTTTGTTTTCCCATCCGGTGTTCGGAGTCCATATTGGAGCTCCGACTAAATTTGAATCGCGCTTTGCAGGGCCCATTCAGGAGTGGCGCTCTCAACAGGATTTTCTCCATACCCAGGGCTTGAACCCGAGACCTCTGGTTAAGGGTGAAGCACTTCCACCAGTGCACCACAACTAATGTTGGTAAATTCCCCAAAGTCTTAGTTTAGAGCGCAATACGTGTGTGGATTAAACATTTTATCATGTTTCTAGAAGGAGTATTCAAAGAAAGTAGTTGGAAAGTAGCTAGTAGAATTGTTGAACTGTTCTCTTACAAAATTGGAAAAAGTTTGTTGATGAGTTATTAGTTGGGCACATCACTTTTGATTTAATCAACTTTATGTTTTTGGTAAGTATGTAAGCTTATCTTCTGGTGTCATATCATTATATGTGAAAATCTCCTTTTTCCTAACTTGTATAAAATAGTTTTTAATTAGAGACATGTATATATAGTAACTCTTCATTTATTTAATATTTCTTCTATTTTAATTTACGTGAATGAGTTCAAACTTAATGATATAAAAATACTTTAAAAAAATTGAGAAAATTATTATTGAAGAAAAGATTGTTTTATCTCTTTAAATAGTAAAACCTTTATATAAAATAAAATGGAGAAAGTATCCAAATCAATAATAATAATAAATATAGAAAATAATAGAAAAGAAAGATCATGTGATGAATTTATACTAAATAAATATAAATAAGAGCGGATTTTGACATCATCATAGAAGACTTGGCTTTTCTTTTTAATTTTTCCTTGTTTCTTACGATTAGTGTTGAAATTTATGTAAGAAGGTGATGGTTGGGAGCTCACCTAATCTAACTTTTAATTAAAATAGTAGAAATTTTGACTTGCGATAAATCAATAAAGTTGACTTTGTCTCAAAGATCTTTTTTTCTTCTTCCTCTCTAGGACGTAGATTTAGTTGAATGTCGTAAAGTTTTTGTGTTATTTCTCCTCTTTGTTAATTGTGTGTGTCTACTAGTACAAGTCAATAGTTACGTCTCAATTTCAAGTAGGTAAGACTTTAATTTTTCTTCATAAGAGGAAATTAAGAAAGAGGGAACAACCTACTAAACTACCCTTTGTCATTTTAAAGCAAAGGACATTCATTTTTTTTTTATTAGTCTATTTCAAAAATAATGATACATTTAAAATTTCTAAACAATTATTTAAATTGACCCTCATAGTTTAGTATCAAAAAAAGGTTTTATAGTTTAGTATAACTTTACGACATATCTCAAACATAAGTTTCAAAAATCATTTATTTATTTATTACCTGCATCAGTTATCTACATCAAATCAAATAATTTAACCTCATAAGTGCAAAATTTTAAGTGAGAATGCATATCACTTTAACCATAGTTTAATGACAAATATGTGTATAAAAAACTTTTTTCTTAAAATTAAAGTATATGTGTATAAAAGATAAATGTTTAGCATTCATTAATTTAAAATAAACACCGAATGCGAATAAATATTAATCCTTTCATGTAAATATAAGAACATTTCTACAAACAACTAGGGTCCATAGCTCAGTGGTAGAGCATTTGACTGCAGATCAAGAGGTCACCGGTTCGAACCCGGTTGGGCCCTTTTTATTTCTTTCTATTTTGATCTATCTTAGTTTCTTAATTCTAAAAAGACAACTTATCAAGTTATAGATAAATTTTTTATACTTATGAAATGAATTTTATATACAAATATAATTTTTGGCAAAAAAACTGATAAGTTACATCGAAACTATAAGTTGAATTGTAGCTCCGCCCCTATCGATAAATCCTTGATTCCTTAAACTTCACCTTTTTCCTCTATTGAAATTTGAAACTATAGAAAAGTTTCTCAAATTTAACAAAATGTACAAGTTGAGTTGGCTAGTGGGCTTTACTAGAAAGTGGCCCAGCTAGAACTTCATTATTTTGGACCGTTTACTTTATTATTTGGGATCTTAGCATTTTTAGCCGGTCGTAAAAAATAATTTTACATTATTCGTAATAGGTTATAATGTAACGGTTGGGTTTCGTCGTTAGAAAAGTCAACGAAGAAGAATTTTGGGTTGGAAAACTTTTTTGTAGTAACTTGAAATTTCTCAACCCAATCCAGATTGAGATGAAATCGGAATCTTTAAAGTCTAGAGAAATCTGGTAGCAATTGGGTGATCTAATTATGTTTTTGATTACATGAGTAGTTAGATAAGTCGTTAAGGAATTCGTACGACTTTACAAAATTGAATTCGGGCGAGTAGAACTCCCGGAATTGATCTTAGCGTGAACGGATATTTTCTGAGTGTCGTTGGTGGAAGTTGTGTTGTGAAATGGGGGTCTTGGAATTATTAAAATAACTTACTGTTTCGTGCAAGCCGCTTTGGCGGTGGTTTTTGTCGCTCTGGCGGGGTCGTTGTAGCGGGGGGAGGATCGTTGTGGCAGGTTCGACGTGACTTAAAGTCATAAATAAACCCAAAAACGTCTTATTCTACACTTTCTGGTTTTTAGAGCTAAGGAACAAACCCCAGACGATTCTTGACAGTTTTCCACCATTCTTAAGGCTAAAGGTAAGATTTTAACCCCCGAATTCGTTTTCCGATCCGTAGATAGTAATCTAATGGGTAATTATTGATGAGAAAGGGTTTTGATCTGGAAATTATGGTGGAAAAAACCCTAATTTATATATTTGGGATCATGGGTATGATCTAAGGTTGTTAGAATTGTTAGTAATCCGGGTAATTAGTGACTGTTTATTGATTCCTGTATTATATTGATTGTTTGTAGACTAAGAACAAGCGGAATGAATCCGAAAAAGGGAAGGATCAAGTTTCTTAGGGTTTCAAGCTTGTTTCGAGGTAGGTGATGGTTGCGATTCTATGATTGTGTGATGCATGTTTGTTCTTGCTTTATTATTATACATGTTTGTATGCGAATGTTACATTATTGATCACATTAATTGTAAATGAAGATAGATGAATGATGAATGCCATGAATCATGACTTGATTGTATGATTATGAGAATGTACTTTGTGATTGTGATTGTGGCTTCTTGAATGGATTGGGTGTTGCGTTCCGACACACAAACTTGGATTGGTTGCCACGTTTCGGCATAATTATGGGATCGGTTGCCACGTTCCGGCATAATCATTGGATCGGGTACCACGTTCCGGTATGCTAACTCTTTGGATTTGGGTTCCATGAGAGGACTAATGACTTGTCATAATTGTGTATCTTGAGAAATGTGAAGTTGTTCGTTGTTCGTAAATGTTGATAATATTGTATATGTTCGATATATGCATGTGATTATATTGTTGTATTGACTTATGTATCTTACACTTAGTGGGATGGCCGTGTGACCCTACCAGTACACTATGGTTGTGTACTGATTCTGCACTTTCTCTTTCTTGTTGAGTACATGACATCTTTAGGCGGGTATTGACAGACCTCGTTTAGAAGATCAGTGATCGGCAATCGAATTCAAGGGTGAGCCAGTTCTTCTAGGCTGCCATGATATCTCCTTTCGTCTATGTCTACATTTCAGAATTAGACTTTCTAGTTAGTTAGTAGTTCGTTAGTTGGGGTTGTGACCTTTCTTGTTTAGACTTTGGTTCATTGTTAAATGTTTTGGTATATTGACTTTCAGGTTCTAGGTGTATTTTTCCGCATTGTTTAGTTGTCAGATCTTTTGGAAGTTTATGGGAACTTCAGTCATTAGCTATTTAACTTGCTTCCATAACTTAAATGCTTAGTTTTTGGTTTAGTCACTTGATTTTGGTTGTAGTAGTGGTTCTCCCACTGGAGGGGTAGTGTGGGTGTCAATCCCGATGGTCTGGGTCATGACAAAGTTAGTATCAGAGCCTAGGTTCATTGATCTCGATGTACCAAAACGAGTCTAGTAAAGTCTTGCGGAACGGTATGGGGACGCCTTTACTTTTCTTGGAGAGGCTATAGGACTTTAGGAAATCTCTATGTTTTCTCTTTTCTCCTTTCATGCTATGACTTGATTCCAATTGGTATCTAGTGATTCAAATTGGTATCTAACCTCCTTCACTCTTCTGTCTGCAGATAGTTAATACTAGATTCAACGGCGTCAAGCCCGTAGCTCTCGTTAATGCTCCCATTGAGGAATCTGCAGCGAGAAGTCGTGGTCGAGGCAGGGGTAAAGGAAGAGCAAGGGGTAGAGGCCGAGAAAGAGTGGCGCTTACTAGAGATGGGGTACCGGTCGAAATTGCTCCCCAAAATGAGGCCCCTCCCGTGCATCATGAAGAGATAGAACATGATATTGAGGTTGAAAATGTCGAGGAGGTTGGACAAGAGGAAGAGGTGCAGGCTGAGACTATCGGTGTTCCTCCCATCGACCCAGTGTTAGCCCAACAGATCATATCATTCCTGAAAGGTTTGGTTGGTCCTAGAGTGCTTCCTTCTGCTCAACCACTCAAGCTCCTACTAATCCCTCTGTTGCTAGCACTGCGCCCAAGGTAGGTGGAACTGGAGGTAATGATGCGTTCTTCCGTCCTTTGTTGGGTTCTGTTATTACTGGTAATGAGCATGAAATGTTGACTAAGTTTTTAAAGCTAAAGCCTCATGTATTTCTTGGTTTCGAGAGTGAGGATGCTTATGAGTTTATTTTAGACTGCTATGAGAGGCTTCATAAGTTGGAAATTGTCCATCAACATGGGGTTGAGTTTGTGACTTTTCAACTTCAAGGTGAGGCTAAGCAGTGGTGGAGAGCTTATATGAAATGTAGATCTTCAACTATACCTACACTTACTTGGACCCAATTTCATTCTCTGCTTTTAGAGAAATATGTGCCTAGAACTTTGAGAGATCGCAAGAAGGATGGGTTCATGGCTTTGGAGCAAGGTGATATGTCTGTGGCCGCTTATGAGGCCAAGTTCCATGCTTTGTCTAGATATGCTACTCAATTGGTGACTACTGAGGAGGAGAGAATCAATTTATGTATTAGGGGACTGAACTCTGAGTTGCAGGTATTATATGTTCATATGACCTCTGCAAGAATGAGCTTTAATGAGGTAACAGTCTTTGTGAAGAAAGTGGATGGGGTGAGGCGAGACAGTCAGGCTAAGGCATTGGCTAAAAGGGCCAAGAACTTGGGTAACTTTCAAGGTTCTTACTCCAGGGTGTTCGGAAGGCCAATGCTTGCAGCCAAGCCAATTCAGTCCACTATGCCCGCCCTACAGGTAACTACTCGGGAACTCCACCTCATAATTTGATTCAGGATAGCCAGGGAGTCGTGCCTTCGACGGGCGGCAAACCAACTTTTGATCGTACTTGCTACAATTGTGGAGAACCTAGGTATATGAGGAGAGATTGTCTCCACCCACGAGTGTTAGATTCCGCGCAACAGCAGATTAGTGCAGTGGTACTCGCGAGAAATGGTAACAATGGTAGAGGACGTCCACAAGATGGGCGAGAAGGTAATCAGCGAAGCCGTGTAGGTAGAGGAAATGGTAACGCAGGCAGGGGTAACGTGCAACCAAGCAGAGAAGTAGCTCGTCAAGATGATATGGGTCAATGTTATGCCTTTCCGGGCAAAAATGAGGCAGAGGCGTCTGACGCGGTGATCACATGTACTATTCTTGTTTGTAACCGAATGGCTATTGTTTTTTTTGATCCCAGTTCTACTTATTCATATGTATCCGTGCGATTTGCCTCAGATTTTGCTATGATTTGTGATATACTTGATGCCCTAATCCATGTTTCTACCCCAGTTGGAAAGTTTGTCATAGTCACCCATGTCTATCGTGCTTGTCCTATTTTGTTTATGGGTTGTCTCACTTGGGCTGATTTGGTGATATTGGATATGACTGACTTTGACATAATCTTAGGCATGATTTAGTTGTCCCCCTATTATGTTATGCTTAATTGTAATACTAAGTCTGTAACTCTAGAAATTTCGAGTAGGGAAAAATTAGAGTGGGAATTAGTGTACAAGCCTAAGCAAGCTAAGATCATATCCTTCATTCGAGATAGAAAATTGGTAGGGCAGGGTTGTTTGGCTTATTTGGCTCATATTAGGGATGTTGAGGTTGAGACTCCATCTATTGAGTCTATTCATGTGGTGTCAGAATTTAGAAAAATGTTTCCTAATGACTTGCCTAATATGCCTCCGGATAGGGATATAGACTTCTGCATTGATTTAGAGTCTGGTACGTGTCTCATTTCTATTCCTCCATATCGCATGGCTCCGGCAGGGTTAAAGAGAGCTTAATGCTCAAATCCAAGAGCTTCTTGATAAAATATTTATTCGTCCTAGTGTTTCCCCATGGGGTGCTCCAGTTTTGTTTGTTAAGAAAAATGATGGTAGTATGATAATGTGTATAGATTACCAGCAATTGAATAGGGTCACTATTCGAAAGAAGTATCATTTACCTTAAATAGATGATCTTTTTGACCAATTGCAAGGTGCATCCGTTTTCTCTAAGATTGATTTAAGGTCTGGCTACCATCAGTTGAAAATTAGGCCTGAGGATGTGCCCAAGACGGCGTTTAATTTAGAACCCGCTATGGGCACTATGAATTTCTGGTTTTGGTTTGACTAATGCGCTTGCAGCTTTCATGAGTTTGATGAATGGAGTGTTCAAACCATTTCTTGATTCATTCTTCATAGTCTTTATTGATTATATCTTGGTCTATTCAAAAAGTGAGAAAGAGCATGCCGACCATCTTCGTATTGTTATGGGTGTACTTGGGAAACAAAAGTTATATGCAAAATTCTCTAAGTGTGAATTTTGGTTGACTTCGATTGATTTTTGGGGCATGTAGTTTCAAAAGAAGGGGTAATAGTAGATCCTCAAAAGATTGAGGCGGTTAAGAATTGGGTTCGGCATACCTCTGTGACGGAAGTTAAGAGTTTTGTGGGGATCGTTAGCTATTATCGTTGATTTGTGAAGAACTTTGCTTCTATTGCCACTCACTTGAAAAATTTGATCAAAAAGGAGATACCATTTTAATGGACTAAGAATGTGAGGAGAGCTTCCCAAAGCTCAAGGCTCTTTTGACCACCGCACCCATCCTAGCATTACCGGATGAAAGTGAAGATTTTATTGTTTATTATGATGCTTCACATTCTTGCTTGGGTGTTGTGTTGATGCAGGATAAGAATTTCATAGCTTATGCTTCGCGTCAATTGAAGGTACATGAGAGGAATTATCCAATACATGATTTGGAGTTGGCAGTGGTAGTGTTTGCTCTTAAAATCTGACGGCATTACCTCTATGGTGTTAAGTGTAAGGTGTTTACTGAACATCGTAATTTGCAGCATGCGTTTACTCAAAAGGATCTGAATTTGAGGCATAGAGGGTGGATGGAGTTACTCAAGGATTATGATGTGACCATTCAATACCATCCGGGCAAGACTAATGTGGTGGCATACGCTTTGATTTGAAAAGCGGTGAGTATGGTTAGTTTAGCTTGCTTGAGCGTATCCAAGCGACCCTTAGCTAAGGAAATTTAGACCTTGGAATCTAAATTCATGCAATTGGGCATCTTAGAAAAAGGTGGGGGGTATTAGCTAGCATTGAAGTGAGGGCCACATTCATTGAAGAGATCAAGGCCAAGCAATTTGAGGATGAAAATTTGAATGAACTTAAGAAGAAGACTGCGAATTATAAGGCACAAGAGATCACTTTTGATGCGGAAGATGTGCTCAGTTTTAAAGGAAGGATTTTTGTTCCTCGAGTTGATGACTTGATTCAGAAATTGTTGGTAGAGTCTCATGGTTCACAATATTCTATTCATCCGGGAGTGACCAAGATGTACCGAGATTTGAAGCGAATTTATTGGTGGTCGGGTATGAAGAAGGATATAGCGGAGTTTGTGGCTAAGTATCAGAATTGTCAACAAGTGAAGTATGGACACCAAAGGTCTGCAGGTTTGTTTCAAAGAATGTCAATTCCGGAATGGAAGTGGGAAAGGATAACCATGGATTTTGTGGTTGGTCTTCCCAAGACTTTGGGGAAATTTGATTCTATTTGGGTAGTGGTTGATAGATTGACTAAGTCAGCCCATTTTATTCCGGTAAAAATAGATTATAATGCTGAACAATTGGCTAAAGTTTATGTGAAGAAGATAGTGAGGTTACATAGGGTGTCCATTTCTATCATCTCAAATCATGGTACACAGTTTACCTCCGAGTCTTGGAGGAAATTACATGATGAATTGGGCACACAACTCACTTTTAGTACATCATTTCATCCGCAGATGGACAGACAGTCAGAGAGGACTATTCAAGTGTTAGAAGACATGTTGAGGGCATGCGTGATTGATTTTGGAGGATATTGGGATAAATTCATACCTTTGTGTGAGTTCTGTTATAATAATAGTTATCACTCCAACATAAATATGGCACCGTTTGAGGCACTTTATGGGAGGGGATGTAGATCACCCATATGTTGGTTTGAGGCTGGAGATGTGAAACCTTTGGGGGTTGATTTAGTGAAGGATGTTCAAGATAAGGTGATGAGTATTCAAGCTAAGCTTTTACTAGCCTAGAGTAGACATAAGAAGTATGCGGATCATAAGATAAGATACATGACGTTTCAGGCCGGTGAGAATGTTCTTCTTAAGGTATCACCTGTGAAAGGGGTGATGAGATTTGGCAAGAAAGGTAAGCTAAGTCCGCGATACATTGGTCTCTTTGAGGTTCTTGAATGTGTAGGACCAGTGGCGTATAGATTGACTTTACCTCCTAATTTATCGAGAGTTCATCCGGTATTCCATGTGTCCATGTTGAAGAGGTATCATGGTGACGGAGATTATATCATTAAGTGGGACTCAATTGTGTTAGACAAAGACCTCTAATATGAGGAGGAACCAGTTGCAATTCTTGATCATGATGTGCATAAGCTGAGGACCAAAGAGATTAAGTCCGTGAAAGTTCAATGGAAGCATCGTCCAGTTGACGAAGCTACATGGGAAATCAAGAGGGACATGCGAGACAAGTATCCCCAATTGTTCGTCGTTTCAGGTACTACTTCATTCCTTATTTAACCTATTTTTCCTAAGTTGTCACTCGAGGACGAGTGATGGGTAAATTGGTATCTATTGGAATGACTGGATTTCGTCGTTATAGAAAAGATAACGGGAAAGAATTTTGGGTCGAAAAACTTTTTCGTAGTAACTTGGAATTTCTCAACATAGTCCAGATTTGGATGAAATCGGAGTTTTTAAAATCTAGAGAAATCTGGTAGCAATTGGGTGATCTAATTATGTTTTTGATTACATGAGTAGTTAGATATGTCATTAAGGAATCCGTACGACTTTACGGAATTGAATTCGGGCGAGTAGAACTCCCGAAATTGATCTTAGCGTGAACAAGTATTTTCTGAGTGTCGTTGGTGAAAGTTGTGTTGTGAAATGAGGATCTTGGAATTATTAAAATAACTCACTGTTTCGTGCAAGCCGCTTTGGCGGTGATTTTTGTTTCTCTGGCGGGGTCGCTGTAGCGGGGTGAGGACCGTTGTGGCGGGCCCGACTTGACTTAAAGTCGTAAATAAACCTCAAAACCTCTTTATTCTGGACTTTTCGGCTTTTAGAGCTAAGGAACGAATCCTAGGAGATTCTTGACAGTTTTTCACCATTCTTAAGGCTAAAGGTAAGATTTTAACCCTCGAATCTGTTTTTCGATCTGTAGAACGTAATCTAATGGGTAATTATCGATGGGGAAGGGTTTTGATTTAGAAATTATGATAGAAAAAGCCTTAATTTGGATAGTTGGGATCATGAGTATGATCTAGGGTTGTTAGAATTGTTAGTAATCCGGATAAGTAGTGATTGTTTATTAATTCTCGTATTATATTGATTGTTTGTAGACTAAGAACAAGCGGAACGAATCCGAAAAAGGGAAAGATCAAGTTTCTTAGGGTTTCAAGCTTGTTTCGAGGTAGGTGATGGTTGTGATTATATGTTGTGTGATGTATGTTTGTTCTTGCTTTATTATGATACATGTTTGCATGTGAATGTTGCATTATTGATCACATTAATCGTAAATGAGGATAGATGAATGATGAATGCCATGAATCATGACTTGATTGTATGATTATGAGAATGTTTTTGTGATTGTGATTGTGGCTTGTTGAATGGATCGGGTGTTGCGTTCCAACACACTAACTTGGATCGGTTGCCAAGTTTCGACATAATTATGGGATCGATTGTCATGTTCCGACATAATCATTGGATCGGGTACCACGTTTCGGTATGCTAACTCTTTGGGTTTGGGTTCCATGAGAGGACCAATGACTTGTCATAATTGTATATCTTGAGAAATGCGAAGTTGTTCGTTGTTCGTAAATGTTGATAATATTGTATATGTTCGATATGCATGCGATTATATTGTTGTATTGACTTATGTATGTTACACTTTGTGGGGTAGCCGCGTCATCCTACCAGTACATTGTGGTTGTGTACTCTTTCTGCACTTGCTCTTTCTTGTTGAGTACATGGCATCTTCAGGCAGCTATTGGCATACCTCGTTTAAAAGATCAGTGATCGCCGATCGAATTCAAGGGTGAGCCAGTTCTTCCAGGCTGCCATGAGTTCTCCTTTCGTCTATGTCTACATTTCGGACTTAGACTTTCTAGTTAGTTAATAATTCATTAGTTGGAGTTGTGACCCTTTTTGTTTAGACTTTGGTTCATTGTTAGATGTTTTGGTACATTGATTTTCAGGTTCTAGGTGTATTTTTCCGCATTTTTAGTTGTTAGATCTTTTGGAAGTTTATGGGAACTTCAGTCTTTAGCTATTTAACTTGCTTCCGTAACTTAAATGCTTAGTTTTTGGTTTGGGTTGTAGTAGTGGTTCTCCCGCCGGAGGGATAGTGTGGGTGTCAATCACGATGATCTGTATCGTGATATATAATTATTATTGATGTATACTCAATATATAATAAAGTATACAATTAGTATGATAAAATTATACCTTATATTTTTTCCAATAGTTTCAGAAAAATAATCAAGGAAAACAAATGTACCTTCAATTACCTTTTTTTGTTGTGTTAAAATCACCTATTTTTGAAATCCACTTGCTCTATTAATTTGAGTTAGCGTTACATAAACCCAATAAAAAAATAAAGTGCTCTCTACTAAGAAATTTTCCACCCAAATATACTCATATATGCTATTGAAACTCATATCATAAACGAGAGAACTGGAAAAGAATTCTTATTGATCAAAAACCAACTCTCAATACAATGATGCACTACTACTTATATACAGCTGAGCAGTGTAACAAACTAACTACTTTACTGTGCTAACTAACTCTGATACTTTCTAACTAGCTAACTATTTTACACGTGGACAATTAGTGGACAATTAGCTATAATTTAATTAACTAACTATACAATCAATCAGTGTTATTAGCATATTCCAATACTCCCCCTCAAGCTGGATATATTGAACAAGTTCAAGAATCCCAGCTTGTCAACTAAAGTATCATGTTGAATTCTGCCCAATGCCTTAGGCAGTACATCTGCTTGTTGATCCTTTGTATGTATGTATGTAGGTTTGATTAATCCTTGCTGCACCTTCTTTCTAATAAAGTGACAATCGATATCAATGTGTTTAGTTCGTTCGTGAAATACATGATTAACAACAATTTGTATAGCTGCCTTGCTATCACAATGAATGTTAGATGGTCCTGTCAGTTTTACTCCCAATTCATGAAACAAATTATTAACCCAAACAATCTCAGCAGTTAAGGTAGCCAAGCTTCTATATTCTGCTTCAGCAGAACTTCTAGACACTGTGTTCTGCTTCTTTGACTTCCAAGATATTAAGGAATCACCAAACTTCAATATAAAACCAGTCACAGACCTTCTAGTATTTGGGCAGGCAGCCTAATCTGCATCACAGAATCCTGTAAGTTGAGGTCTTGTAGTTGCACTCATCAACAATCCTTTTCCTGGTTCTGTTTAGACGTATCTAATCACCCTTAATGCTACCTCCCAATGTGATCTTTTTGGCTTCTGCATGAACTGGCTCAAAGATTGCACTGCAAAAGCTATATCTGGCCTAGTATTAGTTAAAAGTACAACAATTTCCCAACAATCCTATGATATTTGTTAACATCTGGAAACAAAGCATCAGTAGTGACAAGGCCTTTATCAAATTCCATACTAGTTAACTTCATGTTACATTCTAGTGGTGTCATTGCTGGTTTTGCAGCAGCAACTAATCCCACCTCAGAAATCATTTCTAAAGCATATTTCCTTTGATTCATGATTATTCCTTTGTTGGATCTGAGAAATTCAATCCCCAAAAATACTTCAATTCTCCTAAGTCTTTAATCTTGAAATGACTGTGCAACACACGTTTGGTTTTTTCTATCAAATTGGCATCATTTCCTGTGACCAAAAGGTCATCCACATAGACCAAAACAATAACAATTCCATCACATTTTCTCTTGGTGAATAAGGAATAATCCAAATGGCTTTGTATATACCCTGAACTGCACAAAACATTAGTCAATTTTGTATTCCATTGTCTAGATGTCTGTTTAAGTCCATAAAGAGACTTAACTAGTTTGCAAACCATGTTTTCTCCCTGCATCTTGAACCCCTTAGGCAACATCATGTACACCTCATCAAATAAATCTCCTTGTAAGAAAGCATTGAACACATCCATTTGATGAATGATCTAATGTTTAGCAGCAGCCAAAGACACTATAGCTCTAACAGTCACCATTTTGACCACTGGTGAAAA
Organism: Solanum acaule; assembly: GCA_036250505.1. Taxonomy (NCBI): domain Eukaryota; kingdom Viridiplantae; phylum Streptophyta; class Magnoliopsida; order Solanales; family Solanaceae; genus Solanum; species Solanum acaule. The sequence continues at coordinate 37,889 of JAJOOR010004660.1, forward strand.
AGCCACTTGATAATCAATACCTTCAGTTTGATTGTACCTTTTTGCTACTGACCTAGCCTTGAATTTTTCAATCTTCCCATCAGCTTGATATTTGATGTTAAATACCCACTTACATCTAATTGCAGATTTTCCTACTGGCAGTTTAACTACTTCCCAAGTACCATTTTCCTCCAAGGCTTGGATCTCCAACTTCATTGCATCAACCCACCTTTTATCTCTATTGGCCTCTTCATAGCTTCTAGGCTCAGTTTCAGTGGAGAACTTGGATAGATATACTAAATAACGGGGAGAAATATCTTGGTATGAAATTTATTTCCTTAGTGAATAGGCTGGCTAATATCTGAGACTTGTGTAATGTAATCTTTCATCCATATGGGAGGGTTTGAAGTCCTAAAAGATTGTCTTGGTTTTTCAGTAATAACAGGTACTGAAACATCAACATGCAGTACATTGTCTCCACTGTTCGCAGCAACTTCATTCATCATATCTGCATTATCTTCATTTTCTGCACTGTCATTATGCATATCAATCTCATGAAATGTTTGCTCCTGTGGGAATATGGTCTCCACATCATTTATCTCATCAGATAACTCTTCATGATCAGCATCATGATGTGTATTCAATGAAAGATTTGGAAATAAAGGCAACTGTCTAGTAACTAATTTTTGAAATGGAAAAATATCTTCCTTAAAGATTACATCCCTACTTACTACCAACTTTTTGCTGCACGAGTTATATATGGGGTATAGTTTTTGAGTAGCAGGATAACCCAAAAATACACAAGCATCAGCTCTTGGTGAGAATTTGTCTCCTTTAGGCAATCTGGTGACATAACCTAAGCACCCAAAAATTCTTAGATGATCAAGCCTTGCCTTGACATTGTGAAACACCTCATAAGGTGTCTTCCCTTCCAATACTGTTGTGGGCAGTCTATTGATCAAATACACAGCTATAAGAATGCATTCACCCCAAAATCTGAGATGTATATGACCATTAAACCTGAGTGCTCTAGATACTTCAAGTACATGTCTGTGCTTTCTTTCTGCAACTCCATTCTATTGTGGAGTGTATGAACAACTACTTTCATGAATAATCCCATGAGTGACCAAAAAATCATTACAATCTTTGTTAAAGAACTCTCCCCCATTGTCAGACCTTATTCTTTGAATGTGCTTATTAAACTGATTTTTAACAGGAACATAAAAGGACTGTAAGATAGGAAACACATCACTTTTCAATTTCATCAAATATACCCATGTCATTTTGGACTTATCATCAACAATAGTCAAGAAAAATCTGTAACCATTATGAGTTGCCACTTGGTAAGGTCCCCAAACATCTAAATGGATCAATTCAAAGATACTACTAGTTTTTGTAAAACTCAAAGGAAAAGACAATCGAGTCTGCTTTGCAAGTGGACATATAGAACATTTCTTACAGACATCATCTATAATATTTGAAGTCAAAGATAGTTGCTGTAACACCCTGGCTGAAGGATGCCCTAACCAGTTATGCTATAACAATATGTTGTTCAAATTCTCACTGATGTGTGTCATCAGTATCATCTCATTACTCTTCCCTTCTCCATGTGGTGTGTGACTGGGGAGATAGTAGAGTCCATCCACCTTCTTACCAATCCCCTTCACTTTTCCATTGAAGAGGTCCTGAAAAACAACAAACTCAGGAAAGAAGTTAACTGAGCAATGTTGTTGTTTTGTTAATTGTGACACTGAGAGCAAATCAAATTTGAATGTAGGAACCACCAAAACATTCTTTAACAAATCTCCTCCTAGTGCCTTACAACTTCCTGAATGTGTGACAGACACAGTTTCTCCATTTGGCAGGTGAACATCTCTATTTAAATGATTCGGAAAGGTACAAGTAGAATGTAATCTATTTAGGTTATGAGTCATATGACAGGTTGCTCCTGAGTCAATTATCCAGCTCTCATTTACAGTACTATTTACAGACAATGATGTAGCAATAGGTCCAGGTATACCTGCCATATTTGCGGCTATATTGATTCCTGAAGTTCCTGCTTCTTCTTTGTCCAGCATATGCAGAATTTTCTGATATTGTCCTTGAGTGAAAGTAGGTTGAGCTGCCAGTGCTGAAACCTCTTGTGATCTCACTTTTTGACCCTCCTCTTTTCTGTAGATTGGTGCAAACTCATCTTGCAATATTCCTTGATCAACTCTCACTTGATTTGCCTTCATTCCTTGCATCTGCCCTGTGTCATTTTGATCATAACCTGAACTAAAATTTTCAGGTTGTTTCTTCTTAAACTTCCAGTGAGGTGGATAGCCATTCAACTTGAAACAGTCAAGCTTAACATGACCCTGCAGCTTGCAATAATCACAGATCTGATCCCAGTTTTTCTTTTTCAACTGTGGAGATCTTATGTTATTCCTTTGCATATTTCCTCTCTCGACATCATTGCTCATTTGAAAATTTCCTCTCCCTGCATAAAGAGCAGTATGCTCCAGTGTTTCCCTTCTTGATCAAACACCTGCAGTCATCCTCTGACCTTCATCTGCCACTATCATAGCATAGGCCTTACTAACATTTGGTAAAGGATTCATCATTAGGATTTGGCTGCGAGCTTGACCAAACACTTCATTCAACCCTATCAAAAATGCAAACAACTTCAAATAGGCTTGTTGATCCACATAAACTCTCGATTTATCACAATTACATGATGGTGGGGACAAAAGCATCAAATTCATCCCATAATAACCTTAGTTTCATAAAATAACCAGAAACAGTCAAGTTACCTTGATGTATTGTACATATCTCTCTGTGCAGCTGGTAAATTCTGGATCCATCAACCTTGTCAAATCTCTCCTTGAGATCACTCCACATTGTAGCTGCATCATCAGCATACACGAACCCACTGAGTAATTCCTTAGATACTGTATTCATGATCCAAGCTAACACAAAGCAATTGCACCTCTTGCATGTTCCCAACACAAAACCAATTTTACTCTTTGCTCGAAGATTAATTAGCATAGATCGACTCCATAATGAGTAGTTCTCCATGCCTGTGAGCTACACTGTAGTTAGAACACATCCAGGAGTATCAGATGGATGTAGGTAAAGAGGATGATTCCTCTTCTTCTCAATTTCTTCCAGAGTTTCAGCACCCTGTATTGCAGACGTATCTCCAATCGATGTTGATTCTCCAGTAGTCATTATTCCTCTGCTTCCACAAAGGATCTACAATGGTGGAAACCTATTCTATGCAGTTGAATTGAATCTCGACTCAAGGCTCTGATACCATATTGAAACTCATATCATAAACGAGAGAGCTGGAAAAGAATTCTTATTGATCAAAAACCAACTCTCAATACAATGATGCACTACTACTTATATACAGCTGAGCAGTGTAACAAACTAACTACTTTACTGTGCTAACTAACTCTGACACTTTCTAACTAGCTAACTAATTTACACGTGGACAATTAGTGGACAATTAGGTATAATTTAATTAACTAACTATACAATCAATCAGTGTTTTTAGCCAATTCCAATATATGCTTCATTTTAACAAGAAAATAAATAACGTTTCATTTTCTGTTTCTTTCTTTTGAGTTTAATTTCTTCAAAGCGTCCACTTCTTTTATATTAGTAACATATAAAATTTGTAAACTTAAAAATAACGGATATGTGAAGACAACTTAATACTATTAAAAGAGTAATACTGTTCATGTATCATGTAATATAACTTAAACATCTTATAAAATACTATCAGCATGTTTTGACTGATTATACTAGTTATATATTGTATTTTTAAGTTATAAAATTAGAATTACTTTAAGCAATTATCAATTTTATCTTCACTTAATGGTGTGATTTAGTTTAAATATTTGATCAACCGTTAATGATTTTGTTTTTACTTCAAATCAAATAAAAACATTTGAGTCAATCCACTTTTTGACTTTGTTCTTCACATGTAGTTGTTTTTATTGGAATATAATGTATAGGGGTGTGCATTCGTTTTTTTGGTTTGGTTTTACACTATTCGGTTTGGATTTTCGGCTTTTGGTTTTGTAAAAGTGTAACCCAATCCGATCCAAAATAAATTTGGTTTGGTTTGGTTTTCCTCTATTCGGTTCGGTTTTTTTCGGTTTGGTTATTCGGTTATGTCAATAATTAATAACATATATAACCAAAGTAATAATATTTAATCCCTTAAATATACTTTCTAATATAAATCATAAGTAAAACTTAAAATACAATACTTATAAGTATACCTATTATAGATGTAATTCAAACATAAAATATAAACGTAATCATCAT
>JAJOOR010004661.1:0-48807 GCA_036250505.1 Solanum acaule
TTGAAATAATATATTAAAAGATAAAAACTATGAAATAGTATAAGAAATATTTTAAAATTATATCAAAGTAAATATTTTTATGTATAAAATAAAAATTTAAAATTACATATATAATGTCGGGTTGGTTTGGTCTCGGGTTGTTTTTTTTTTTAGTTAAAACCAAACCAACCCAAATATAATCGGGTTTTTTTTCCAATACCAAACCAAGTCAAACCAAACCACTAGTCGGATTTCTTTTCAGTTTGACTCGGTTTGCGATTTGGTTCGGTTTTCGGTTCGGTTTTGTACACCCCTACATGTATACCAGCTTGTTGTGAGTTTGAATGTCCTTTACATTTTGTGGAGTGTGTATCTGGATTAAGTGATTAAGTGGTGAATGGTGAATGGTGAATGTTATGGAGTCACCTCGGATTTTTCTTTTCTGTTAATTCAAATTTGCATGTTTGAAAATCGAAATCATGAAAAACTGTGATTTTCTGATATACTAACTATTAGTTGAGTGGTCATATGAGAAATCATCTCTGATAATAATTTGAAATGGGCCTACTCCTGCCTGTTGCTTTTGGCAACAAAACTAGAAGGGTGTCTGTGAGCTTTGTTGTTCAGCATTATTTTCAATCTGAATGAGGTCTCTGTAATTGTATTTTCATAAAATTATTAGAGAAAAACTGTGACAAATATAATAATTATTGAAACCCTCACTGAGCTGAGCAGTGGTACAATTTTCATTTGATGTAGATTTGAGTTCCAGTCGTGTAGAAGTAGAGACAATTTTGAGCTTCCTACAATGGGGTGGCGTAAATTTTTTCAATTAATTCTATTTAGAGAAAGAATTGTCAAAAAAAGGAACCTCGAGTTTTCATCAAGTACATTTCTTCAAACTGTGTAAGCAAAGCTCACAAAAAGCATGAAGCTGATTGTGTTTCACTATCTGATTCAAGAAAAAAACAAAAAAATCACCTTCCTTGTGAAGAACATCAATCTATATATGAACTTTAACAAGAGGGAAAACCAGAAAGGATCAATATGCATGGATCCTGTTACGTGATTAAGGTAATTAGCCTCATTGGCAGAAGAGAGAAAGATTGCAGGAACTGTTGGCCATAAATCATAATCATCTATTCACATAATCTGTCTAATTGCCATTCTTCTTCACTGCAAAGTATATTCACATCACAGTTTTCCGATCCTTAGAGGTAAGTCTTTTTTCTTCTTCATGAACCAAGTATTCTCATGAGTCAAGCTGGACAACATTCTGTTAAAAAGGGCTTACCACCCTGTACATGAAAGGCGTCAAATAATGGTTAATAGTGGACAAGTCTTTCCCCTTGCATTTCTTTAAAGCTGTTGTCATGTTTCAAACATGTAAGATGTGACCTACATGTCAACAATGAAGCAACTCTGTCGTTGTGTGTGTCAAGAACTCCTTCACAATTTTTGTTGCTAAGAATTTAGCTATTTATACACCAGAGCTCAAATTTTAGAGAAAATTATAGAACAAATTGAACACTTTGCTTGTGTTAAAATAGTCCATATAGAACAAATTGAAGAATTACTATCATGGTACTGTGAGGACTAGAGTTCATTCAATAAAATGCACAAGAAAGAATACAAGTGATTTACGGATTATAGTAAGTAAAGCATGTGAGCATATATTTGCAGGACTTCTATTGATTGATAAAAGTGTCAAAAGCCAAAAGGTTTACTTGATGACTTAGTCTATACATCTTTGACACAAAGTAGTATTATGCTTTAGTCCTTTCTGGGTAATGACATTTCATCTCTTGCCATGCTGCTGCTTTGTAGGTGCTCCAGTACTGCTTTCATTCCAGTGAGATACTCCACTAGCCCTTTGAAGTAGTTGGTTAGCAAAAAATAAAGCATGAAAAGAATGTTTTTACTCAATGACAACAATATACCCCGTGTAATTGCACAAGTGGGGTTTGGGAAGGGTGGTGTGTATGCAGCCTTAGTTAGACCTACCGTGTGAAGGTAGAGAGGCTGTTTTCGATAGACCCTCGACTCAAGTAAAGCATATCAAAATCAGTAAGAAAAGGAAATACAGTAGCGAAGGAACCGTATAGAAACAATGGAGAAAGGAACAATATATAGCAACAAACAATACTATAACCAAACCGAAGAAAACAACTAGTAGTAAAATCGAAGAATAAGATAGTAGGAGAGTAGTAATAATAACACTGATAAGGGAAACTAGACCATGCTCAACTATTTGCTAACATTTAACTCAATGACATGCACTGTAGATAATTACCCTAAAGACCTAAACAATTAAGAAATTATTACTCAGTTTGCATTGCTTTACCAATTAAACTCTGAAGAGAATTACCATTTACATAGTTTCGACAGTCGTGATGGTTAATCCTCAAGTCAGTAGCCCATCCTTCGTTGAATCTGTTTGCCACATCCATTGCATCAGTCTCTGAGTAGCCAACAAACCAACACTTCCTTTTAGGCAGCTTCTTCAGTGTCCTTGTAAGAACAACTCCTGTCATGGTATAAACTAGCTTGAAATTGCTTAGGAGACGACTTTTGATATGAACTTATAATGGTTTAGAGACGGGAAAAGCTTGTTTTTTTACTTCCATACAACTTTGATGATCAAAGTTAAAGTGCTCACTTCTTATTGAATGATGACCATAACAGGCGTCAGCTGAAACCAAAGGAAATTATGAACAAAGGTCATACTTATTATGAAGAAGTACGACTAGAAAATGACCCCTATGATTTTCAATTCAAAAGAGAGACACGAGTTTGGGTATAATGCTGATTCAGAAATTGACTAAGTCTCACAGATTCAACGTCTTAATGAATTGAAGGTACGAACTTGGATAAGCTGCAAAGTTAAGATAAAGCAGTAATCTATCCATTTCTCCTGTATAGATTTGGAGAACAGTTCAAGTTGCCTAAGCATCGTAGACGGGGTGAAGTATATAGTTTGAGTAAGAGTCTGGGACTTGGTGATGGTCTATATAGAAGATATAAAGATAGTTCAAGTTCACAGATAAGTATTGTACTTTTCCTGTGAGTTTGACAAAACAGTGACTCACTGATGCATCATAGCATTACTCATTTGCCATCTCCTTTCTTTGTTAGTATATTTCTTAGAATAGTTATACAATTTTTGCACAAGGTTAGGACGTTAATCATATATATAACTATTTATTTTTCTAATTTACCTTTCTTCTAGTATTACTACTATTAGAAAATCGCTATTTTGTGATGAATGTCCCTATCAGAATTGCCTCATCGGTAAGAAATTTCCAACTGAAAATCATTGGAAAATGTTACCAACAAGCCAAATTCTGATGGATTTAGTAAAAAATTATTTGAGTAGCAATGACTTTCAAACATTAAGAGGAACTAAAAGGGTCTGACCTGGTACATTTCTGCCAGATAGAGCTGCAACAGCTACAGCTATGCTTTCCGGATCTTGAGGTTGGAAATCATATACTAAAACCTAAACACAGAGATCAGTAACACTGTAAAGACTTTTTTTAAATTCTTTTTCGGTTTAATAATTAGAAATCTGGAACTGGATTCACTAAGGTAATTAACAATGAATGAGATTATTATACATGAATTTACTTATTTTTAAAAGGGATTTCTTTTTCTTTAAGTAGTTTAATCCCTCATTGCTAATTGTATAGTCATCTGATTATGATGATTTATAGTCACACAGACTTATTTTAGAGCACAATATTTGAAAAGTTTTCATTCTTAAACATAGTGCCCAATGAAACTACATCATATAAATTGGAACATACAGAGTAATTAACCTTTTCTGTATACCGCCAACCAAAAACACCACTAGCTCATAAAAACATTATCTCTACCCAATCCGCCTAATACCTGCCGACTTATTGTTCTCAGACCGTCCAAATTCAGCCCAAATCGCCCATTTGAAACCCCTGATGGCAAAATGCAGGAAGGGAAGGGCAGAGAAATGAAACCTGAGAGTGGAGAGAGGAGGGGTTGATAATGACCATGAAATGCTGCAAATCCCAGAAATTGAGAGAGTAAGCAGTAGACATGAGCAACTGGGCAGGTCCTTTTGTGGCTCTCAAAGGCACAGCTGCTACGTATACTTCATCTCTTCTGCTCCTCCTGCTACTTCCTATTCCTATGGATTTCGCCAATGACATCGATAGCATTTCCCTCTTCTTCTTTTTTCCTTCTTTTGTGTGGCTGGTGACAGACAGTTGTTTCAATCTACAGAATTATATTTTTCCTCAAATTACAACTTTTCTTCTCAGCTTCACTTTTGCTGCTCCCTCCTTTGACCTTTCTAATGTAAATGTATATAATTTACTATACTAATTTAAATTGACATTTAAAATTTATAGTCTAAAATAAGTCATAAATGTTTTATAGTTATAAATTATTTTATTAAAGCTAAAGTAAATATTTTAAAGTTAAATTGTTACTCCCTCCATCCAAATTTATATGAGTTATTTTGTCTTAACACGGAATTTAAGAAAGAAGGATTTTTTAAACTTGTGATTTAAAATACTCATTTTGTTCCATATTAACTGAATTTGTACTTCAATGCACACTTATTAAGAAAAACATTCATAATTTATAGGGTAAATTACACGGATAAGTAAACATTTACTAATTAATTAACTAACATAGCTAAAGTTTGAAGTAATTACGGCTCACATCTTAATTTTAGTTGTAATTACGTCACCTCTCTCCTCTCTTCATCTCTCTCGTCTCCCTTCTCGTTTATACATATACAAATACAAATTATGCATATACATATACAATTATATGACATATATACAAATACAATTAACCCCTCTCCATTCTCTGCCCTCTCTCACTTGCCTCTCTCATCTCCCAATCTCGCTCACCAGATATACAAATACATATGTATATCAGTTACATAATATACATATACAATTTACCTCTCTGCCCTCTCTCGCTCGTCTCTCTCCTCCTTCTCCTAATCTCGCTCGCCAGATATACAAATACATATGTATACTAGTTACATATATACAATTATTTGACAAATATACATATACAATTCGACATATATACATATGCAATGCGCCACACTCCACTTTTTTCCCTCTCTCCCAATCTCGCTCCCCTCTCTCCTCCCTCTAACATGTAGCTACGAATCGTAATTAACAAACTATAGCTATGAAGCATAATTAAGTTATTTTTGAGTGGCTATATGCGAAGATTCCCCTAATTTCTACCATATTCACTATTGTTCTTTGTGAAATCATAAATATAACTTTACAAGTAGTGCAACTTATCTCCTCAAAAATATCAAAGTTCATAAAAGGAAATGACAAACATGAAAAAATTTCAAACATATATCTTAAACTTTGAACAATTCAATTACTTTGAACAATGAAAAAAGCCCAAAAAATTCAATTAATATGGAATAGAGAGAGTAAGTCATAGATATTTGTGTTGCTAGAAATCATTTCATTAAGGTTAAAATAAATATTTTAAAGTTAAATTGTTATTAAATATAAAAACATGTTATCGCTAATTAAAAATGAAAGTAAATTATATAAAGTGAGACGGAGGGAGTACTAAATCTAAAATGTGACATTCTCTTTGGGATCGGCTCCCCTTCAAATGAAATATAGTGACAGTTTTCGCTATTGGTACTTTCAAGACTTTTAAGACTGATTTAACAGGTTTAACTAGAGAAATGCAACTCATAGAAACAAAAATAGGATATCTACACTTCAAATATGATATTTGAAATCTCGAAATCAAGATATGTAACACATGTTATGGTGTAGAAATTACTTACACTAACAATACATATTATTATTTTTACTCGATCAAAATTAGTAGTCCTTCCGTCAGTATATATTATTTATACTCAAATCAAAATTAGTACTCCTTACGTCTAAATTTATGTATGCAATGCCGTTTGATTAAGCACAACGGATTTTGAAATTTTAGTCTATAAACCTTAGATATTTGTGTTAAAAATAAAATTCCCTCACCAAGGAAAATTGCCAATTTGATTTTTAAAATGTAATGCATTATGCTACAAATAGATAGAACAATAGGGAATAACATCTTATTATCAATGAAGTAAATTTTACAAAAAAATTGTAATACTAGAATCTAGGAATTGAATCTCATATCAAACATATTCAACTTAATAAAGTTCAGACTTTACACCTCAATTGGATTACTATATTACACTCTGTCACACTTATCGAGTTAGACGAAGGCAGGTTATCTCGAGCTACATACAAAGAACAGTACTCAACAGACTAAGACAGCGTTGAGCACTGATAGCTTGTAGTGAACATCCCCATTATGAAACCAACCATAAACAGCCTTTGGTACTTAAGTAGTTAAGGTTAGGAACCCTTGCAAGAATGATAGAATAGCAGAACTTGAACATAATGCATCAACTATCAAGATCATTCTCATCATAATCAGAAAGGAAAGGATCCTTCAACAATTCAGCTGCAGAGGGTCTAGCTCTTGGCCGCCCAACGCATCTTTCAATGAAGGCCTTTAACTCGGGATCGCTCACCCTGTTAAAAGCTTGAGGCTTTTTCCCAGAAGTTACTATCTTGTATAGTTTGGCTAAACTGTCACATTCACTGTAAGGTATCTCCAGAGTAGCCATTTCAATCAAACACATCCCAAACGAGTATACATCTACCAACTCTGTGTAGTTCTCTTCATAAAGCTCTGGTGCCATATACTCTGGCGTCCCTAGTACAGAATGTGCTGCATGGCTCTTCCCCACGATTGTTGCCAAACCAAGATCACCGATCTTTACCTGTGTAACATGATAACCAGGATGTTTAAGGTCGACCAATCAAAAAGTATTGTATTTTTTTAGATGAACATCTGAAGCTCACAAGTAACTACCTTAGAAACTCTTTTATAAATAAACAAACACTTCCAAATGTACTTTAGTGCCTAAGTTTTCATTTCTTTTTAATCCTAACAGGGCCGTAGACTCTTGATTATACACAAAGTGAGATGAATTACCCATAGATTTTATGTTAGTGAATATGGTTTCTAACTTCACCGGCTTCTCCACTATGACAGTCGGGGGGGCATAGTTTATGTCTACCCCGATTAACCCACTCAGCTAAACATAGGATTTAAGTTCCACAAGTTTTCTCTAATTATACTAAGCACCAAAGAGTAAAGGATATGTAACCAAGATAAAACCTGTAATTTCCCTGAATATGTCGACAAAGTAAATGACACGAATTTTGCACCTTTAGAATCATAAGAAAGAAGAAGGAACAGGTTCATTTGTAATGTGCAGCATTACGTACGATTTTTGACATAAGTTTATGTCTATAGTAGAGAAATAGTAAGCCAGTATTAACTGAGTTCATACCTTTCCAACATTTCCATTGATAAAGATGTTACTGCAATTGAGGTCTCTATGAATAACACAAGGATCGTGAGTATGGAGAAAATCCAAGCCCTGCAATATCTGTCTTGACCACTTCTTCAAGGCCTTGATTGAAACATGACGATGTTTCTTTCTGTATTCCCTCAAATTACCAGAGGCACACGCCTCGGTTATGAAATTCAGAATGTTACGGTCAGTGTCTTTCCAGAAATGGTACATGACAATGATGTTATCATTCTTCAAATTCTTCAGCAACTCGATTTCAGAGTGGATCTTACTGATGATGAAAGGACTGCCACTGAATTTGTTCAATCTAATCTGATTCCACGCTACTTCTCTGCCTTCCTCAAGATCAAATGCCCTGTACACCATCTTCACTGCACCATGGCCAAGAAGCTCCTCGTATCGTCCAAACCTCCCAGATGGATCAACCTCAGCGAATAGTTCATTTTCTTGATCAGTTGCATCAGGATTTGCAGTAGGCATACTTAGTTCTGTAAGAGTAAACAGAAGAAGCGTAAACATTTAGAAGATTCATCAGAGAAAACAATCACACAATGTCTGTTTCAACAATAGGACTAGGAAGTGGAAAATGGGCAGGTCAAGACTATAAATGGGTCACAACCCAACCCGTCCCAAATTTGCTTGGGTCAAAATGTGTAAAATAACGGGTTATAACCTAACCTGCACAATATAACCCAAAATCCACTCCTTACTTTCTCAAAAACTATTTCTCTCAATAACTAATCACACAATGTCTCTTTCCATAATAGGACCAAAATTCGAAAAAAAAAAGACGTGAGCTTGATCGAGCAAATCACAGATCCACCTTTGCTGGTACTGGTGTCTCGCTCATCGCCTTCGGTTCAAACTACTGTACACAACATTGGAAAAAAGAAAAAAATTGTACTTACATAGGTATCTTAAGTCTGGATCTAGTATCATAAAAAGAGAATTGGATGTAATGTGCTACACTTCTCCTAATGACTTTTAAATCTTGATTAAATACATACTCCTATAGTCCAACTCCATTGCTAAACCTCAAATCACTTATCAGTTTTCTGCAAATTGAACTACTCAAGATTCAAAAGTTCCCAACTTATCAGTTTTCTGCAAACAAAACCTTCAAAGTCATCTAAGAAATTAATACAGCCTAAAATATTTATGCTCAAAAATTTGCGGAATCATAAATAAGGAAAACCTCATTGCAATTATACCACAATTAAAACTAGTATAATCATGAATTTCCTAATTCCAAGAAGCAGAGTAGTTTCATAATCTCTCCTTTTCTCTTCAAGCCTAAAACCACATGTAGTGAAAGGTCCTTCATCGAAAAATTACACTATGTATATAAAAATTATACAAGGTGCATATGTTTCCCAGGTATATACTAAATCTAAACACTCTTAACGAAATTTCTGGCTTCTCAACTGAAAACCCCACAAGAAAAGCTTTCAACCACCATATTATTTTTCTTGAAAATCATGTTTAAAGATAGTACACACTGGAATTACAAGTAAGGTCCCAAATAAAAATCTAAACTTTGCAACAAGAATCCACAAGAAATCGATATACAACAAATACTGATAGTGTTAAAAGAAATACTGACAAAGAAAATTGAAGGAAGTGATTTTAGCTATGGCAGGCAAAAAGGGAGAAAGAAGAGGTAAAGAACAACAAGATTAAGCCTATTTATAGACAGACTCTTCCATGTATACACATTGGGGAACATGATTTAAAGATTTTGGGTGCACTAATATTATTTTAGCCCAAATATGAGCTTTAAGCTAAATCAGTATTTTCTTAGGTTAAATATGATCTTTAAGCTAAACTTAAAATAAAAACAATGAAAAAGGATTTTGGCTCTAAGCTAAACTTGAAATAAAAACAATGACAAGGGACTTTAGCTGGATTTGAATCCTGATCTCATGAGTGATTCATCAACTTGTATCAACAACACAAAGATACTCATATGCTTCTCATGAGTGCACTGTTAATTATATTCTAGTTGATGTCATTTTCTCAAGATAGATATACAAATATATATGTTTTTTTTTCAAAGTTGACAGGTGTACGTGCACCCTCACTTATAGGTGTGGATCCGCCTCTGTGTATACATGCAACCTTTCGACGTCATTTCATTCATCTATCAACTTGGTTATATTTATACACGAATCAAATATATGTTTTTTTTGGTCTTATAATTTATATGTGATGTAGATATAATTTGGAGATTCATCAAAAAAAATTAATAGAGGATTTTTAGATATTTTAAAATTGTTAAGTATTGTAATTTGTAGTATTTCTTTTAATGTAATTTTCAAATAATATATTTTATATATATTATTATCTCAGTCCAATATATGTGACATGGATAAAATTTCAAAATTGATCAATTTTTTTAATGTCTTTTAGATATTTTGAATTGTTAATTATTGTGATTTATTATACTTTCTATGTAATTTCCCAATGAAATTTTGAGAACCATTTGTTTTAAAAAAAAAATTAGATGAAGGAGTCTCATTCCTAAATACCCCGGCTCTTGGTACTTGAGTCCAGCTGCCAGGTTTTATTGGATGACTAAACCTAATCGTAGCTTGCACGAGGTAAGTCCTAATCGTAGACTAATTAAATTTGAATTGCATATTGCATGACTTATTCTGAAGTGACGCTTCCAACATAATTTCTTTTCATACTCAAAGCTTACTGATTAAGGGTGCACCACAATTTTCTTTGGGACGTTGAAAAAGTTACATGTGAATATAGTTAATATATATAGAGTTACTACAAGTCCAAAGGGATTCGATGGATACAAAACTGAATAGCCAGACTTTAAACACAATAAATCCGTGCCATAATTTGCCGTGGACACCTTTTAAAGCCATCCAACACCACTGTAACTTTATGATTGTGTTTTTTTTTTGGTTTAACTATTTGGTATCCGAATTAACTAGCTTGATTAATTTAAATTTGTGTTGCATACTAAATTAATTAACGAGAAATGCTCTCGGTTGTCAAGATTCAAACATGAGGTCTCAGTTTAAGGATTGAGAGATTTCATTCATCCCGTCCCACCAGGGGCGGCTCAACAGCTTTTAAAAAAAAAGCAATTGCCTTAGGCCCCATAATTTGAGGGGCCTCATTTAAAAAAAAAAAAAAGGTTATAAGTATTTTTTTTAAAAAAAAATATAGAGTATTACTTATAGAAAATGAAATCTTTTCATGAAAGAGCAAAGAAGTAATAGAAGTTCGACAAATTGTGAATACTATGTCTCAAGAAAATTTAAATAATTAGCTATAATAAACTTCACAAAAAATATATATTTGAATTTAAGGCCTCCATTCGAATTTGGCTTAAGGCCACCGATTTATTAGAGCCGCCCCTGCGTCCCACCATATGTGGTGGCTGAGCTAGAATTTGAATTTTATAGTTTCTAAATTCTAAGATAACGGCATTATGTGTTATAGTAACTGAATTCTAAATTTAATTTTATTACATATTTTAGTGAATTTCTTAATCCAGATACAAAGTTTAAATTCAAGAAAGTGAATTAAGGCTAAATTTGTACGGTCAACATCTAGCTCCGCCCCAAGTGTATGATTCCACTTATGTATATAGTTGAGTAATTTAAAAATGTGTATATAGTTGTGTTGCGTTTAAATTTATTGTCAAAATTTAGTGCGAGGTATGGGTTAGCCTCTGCCCTACCCCAAATTAAAACAAAATAAAGAGGTAAAACTTTGTAGATATAAGCCATTAATTACAAAGTATAAGTAGTAATATAGTTCATGCAACATCCGTGCCTAAATATTTTTCCTGATGAGGTGAATCTAGCTCCTATATGACCAATCTTTTAAAGTAAACAACTTTACGTGACTAAAAACAACTTGTCAATGTGGATTTGAAGCCAACTTTATCCACCCTCGTACGGTACCATAAATGTTTAGGAATCGTTTGGTACCTCGTTAGAGTTATGTGTGGATTAATAACGTAAGAGAGAAGTATTGAAAATACTTCTGCAGTTTACGTAAATTATTAGTTTCATTTCTGAATTATTGATAGTCTTAAAAATACCACTCTGCTTTACTAACTAAACTTAGATATAGACTCCTGATATGCAACATGACATAACAAGTGGTTTCAAACTCTTGTAGGAGCATGAGACTATTAATAAAAATTCGAGAGAAGGGTTGAAAGCACCTCTGAACTTGGAGAGAATTTAGGAGTGTATATCACTCATGTTGCAAGATCGGGAGTGTATTTAAATCCAATTCGTCAAGTAAAGAGGTGTTTTTAAGTCTGCCAATAACTCAGGGATGAAACTAATAATCTGCGCTGAGTTTAGGAGTGTTTTTAATAGTTCTCTCATAACGTAATGATTATTTATAAGATAATTTATATAGTATTCATTTGGTTGGGATAAAGTTATCCCAGGATTAACTATCCTGGGGTTAGTTATCCTGGGATAACTTATCCCACTATGTATATGGGATAACTTATACCATCACTATGTTATAAATGGTGGGATAAGTTATCCCAAACATGTCAACCAAACAAGACATCTAAATTTTATCCTAGGACTATTTTTTTTATCCCAAGACTATTTATGCTTATCCCTCAAACCAAACGAGCAAAAGATTTAGTTAGTTATGTATTAGTGATATATGTATTAGCTATTTCACCTTCTATTATGTATAAAATTAGACATAGATTCTCCCATAACTTTTACATGTATTAGTTATGCGGGTTTTTAAATTTCAAACATTGAGTACTAATTTTGTATATAAATAACTTACCTCCTACTACCTCCACCCACTTTTAATTTTCATGGTTTTCTTTTTTAAAGTCAAACTATAAGAACTTTGACTAACATTTTATGATATATTTTTTCATCATATTGATATGCAAAAAATTGCAATTTATAGTACTTTTCGTATAATTTTTGAATATTTAAATTTTATGTTTAAAATATCCAATTAATGTATTCTAATTTAACTTTAAAAATTAGTCAAATTGACTTTCGAAAAACGCAACATGACAATTAAAAGCGGACAGAAGAAATAATTAATTACCAAATATAATCTTACTTATACAAGATTTAATACATGCATTACTCACCTCCAATCATCGACCCCTAATTGGTTCATTAATTAATCATGTCGCATAAAGACAACTTTCATATTAAATTTTCTCGAACCTATTTCTTACATATAAAATAAAAAACATTAGCATTACTTCGGTTCTTCATTTACACACAAAAGAATCATAGCAGTCTGCTAGTATTAATTTGAATGTTTATAGAAAAATTATTATTTGAACAATATCAAACCATGATAGTTGCTCAGCATATAAATCGAAATTAAAACATTTAAATTTAATTACTTTTAAGCTGATCACGACCAAGCCAACCACCGTTATCTCTTATGCAACGTCTTCAACATAATTGGAGGCTAAAGTAAAATTTTAATTAGAGGCCTAAAATCTAAATAAATTTCATATGTATTTATTTTAAAAAAAATTAGATGTAAATTATTATTAAATATATTATTTCATAAATGATATTTTTGATTTTTTTTTCAATTATTAGTTTTAGTTAAGATTTTATCAAATTCAAAGTTGAAAAACATCCTTTCTTTGAGACAATCATTATATGAATTGTTCACATATATAAGTGATAAAAATACGAATTAGAACCATAAAATTTAATTCAAAAAGTTGATAACTTGATAAACCTACTTTAATATACTTGTTGTAATACTTTAAAATCTAAGAAGATATAAAAATTAAAATAAAAATTTGCAATTAATTTTGTTCAACACTTTTTGATTATTAATTTTTATTTTTGATAGAGTATTACACTAACTTATCAAAGATTTATTGAAAAAGAGTACAAAAGGATAAAATGTAAGAAGGCAATAATGTTTTTTTGATTTTTTCTATTTGAAAAGGATTAAAGAGAATAAAATAATATAAATATATCGTGATTTTTTATTTTTTTGGGTCAATAGAATAGCTTGTAAATATCTATTGATATGGTCATCAATTTAGTCATGAATTTCTAGTGTTCCATATATTCTAGTTTCTATTTGTCCTATCATGTTCTAACATAAAAAAATGTTCATAAACTTTTCACAAAATTCCGCTCCTCCCATGCGCTAGAGATGGAGGATTGACATGTAAGTACATTAACCATATTAAATTAATATTTGGTAAATTAATTATCTTTTTAAGATGATATATTTTTTTTTTCGATTTCGACTTAAGTTGATGGAAAAAATCACTCATTTCGATAAGATAATAAGATAATATATTCAAAAGACCTGTATTTAAATATATGATCTCATT
The DNA here is from genome assembly GCA_036250505.1 of Solanum acaule. Classification (NCBI taxonomy): domain Eukaryota; kingdom Viridiplantae; phylum Streptophyta; class Magnoliopsida; order Solanales; family Solanaceae; genus Solanum; species Solanum acaule. The sequence continues at coordinate 13,734 of JAJOOR010004661.1, forward strand.
AATATTATAAATTCATAATTTTTTAAAAGTGCATATACATCTAAGACAATTTAGTGAAATATGATTCCATTGTGTTTTATTTTTTTTGTTAAAATTTAAATCTATTGAAGCGCATCTCTAACTTTTCTTATTACATCTAAAAGTTTCAGTGTTGCCACAACTACAAATCTTTTTGAGTGCATGTGAAATGATCTCTTTTGTACTTACATAATACTTTATGTATTTGATCTATCAATATTGATTTTGTGACACCTTTTACATGAGAAGTCATTTTTGGATATGGTTTCAAGAAATTTTCCTATGTTGCTTATCTAATTTATTCTCTCACCACCATACTGTAACGACATGTTCCTGTCGTTATAGAAAAGCCAATGGGGAAAGAAAACTTTTTCGTAGTAACTTGGAATTTCCCAACCTAGTCCAGATTTGGACGAAATTAGAGTCATTTAGGTGTAGGGAAATTTGGTAGCAATCGGGTGACTTATTTATGATTTTGATTACATGAGTAGTTAGATAAGTCGTTAAGGAATCCGTGCGACATTACAGAATTGAATTCGGGTGAGTAGAACTCCCGGAATCTATCTTAGTGAGAACAGTATATTCTGAGCGTTGTTGGTTAAAGGTGTGTTGTGAAATGGGGGTATTGAAATTATTAAAATAGCTCACTGTTTTGTGCAAGCCGCTTTGGCGGTGGTTTTGGTCGCTCTGGCGAGGCCGCTGTAGTGGGGTGAGGGCCGTTGTGGCGGGCCAAATGCGACTAAAGGTCGTAAATAAACCCCAAAATGACTTTATTCTACACTTTTCGGATTTTAGAGCTAAGGAACGAACCCCAGGCGATTCTTGACAGTTTTCCACCATTCTTGAGCCTAAAGGTAAGATTTTAACTCCCCAAATCCATTTTTCGATCTGTAGAACGTAATCTAATGGGTAAATATCGATGGGGAGGGTTTTGATCTAGAATCTATGGTGGAAACAACCTTAATTTGGATACTTGGGATCATGAGTTTGATCTAGGGTTGTTGGAATTGTTAATAATTCGGATAATTAGTGATTGTTTATTGATTCCCGTATTATGTTGATTGTTTGTAGACCAAGAACAAGCGGAACGAATCTAAAAAGGGAAGGATCAAGTTTCTTAGGGTTTCAAGCTTGTTTCAAGGCAGGTGATGGTTGTGATTTCATGTTGGTGTGATATATGTTTGTAATTGCTCATTATAATGCATGTATGTATGCGAATGTTGCATTATTAATCACCCTAATCGTTGTATTATGAATGTCGCTAAAATATCCTTATTAGCATATAAGACACTCTTTGTCTTATCCCCAAAGGTACCGGTTAACTTAAGCGTTCTAAACGGGCGGGGTCTTAGAATAGACATTAACGTTAGTCTAATTCTTTGATTTGTTTTTTTTTTACCTCCCCTTTGCAACCTTATTCTCCTGAAATGATACACCAAGTCATATAAGCCTCAGACACTCATTCAATGATACACATATTATGTGAAAGAACCACATTGTCTCACATTCTCCCCTCCTGTTCGCGAATGGATTCAAACAATCTCTTAGTTGTATTCTTTGCTGCTACTGTGCTATTTGCAAGGCAATATTTGTTACCTCCGCAAATCTTAAATCCAGTTCGAAAATCTAATTACAAGGCTTCGTATTGCGACAATCCAAATAAATTGCATTTTTGAGGTATTTAAAATCCAATTAAGTTTGTGTACAGTAATAATTGTCAATTATTGAAAAACAACTCCGCTTAAGTCATCAATAGTTGGGTGTAATTCATCCCTATTTCCTCCTCGGTTTCTCAAGGTATTTCCTCAACGTTGTTATTCCACCATAACACTTTCATAGAAACCACTTCTTCAGTCCAAATCTTTCTTACCTGCCAAACCAAAATAGCCACTAACACCTTAGCATAAAACAAGTCTGTAGAGACAAGAATATCCTCAACGGGCATAATTCAAAGCATTTTTGATGTACTTCTATAAACTAGATACATGGAACACCGGATGAACTGCTTTAAATTCTGAAGGGAAATCAATCTCATAAGCCACCCTACCAATCCTCCGAATAATATTATATGGCCCTACATTCCTTGGACTCAACTTTCCTTTCTTGACTAACCGCATGAAGCCCTTCATAGGCCATACTTTGAAGAAAAACCAATCTTCTACATCAAACTCTAAGTCTCGTAGTCAAACATCTGCATAAGACTTCTGACTACTCTATGATATCTACAACCGATCTCTACTAAGCTTTACCTTATCCATAACTTGTTAGATTAGATCATGACCTATCAACTCTACTTCCCTGATCTTGAACCAATAAATTGGTGACCTGCAGTTCTTCCATATAGTGCTTCATAAGGAGCTATTTGAATACTTGCTTGGAAGTTGTTATTATAAGAAAACTCAACCAGTAACACGTGATCACACCAGTTTCCACGAAAATCTAGCACACATACCCATAACATGCCCTTGAGCATTTAGATTATACATTCGGCTTGGCCTTCAATCTGAAGATGAAAATCCGTACTAAGATTAACTTGAGTCCCCAAACCCTTCAACAAGGATCTATGTGTTGTGCTATAAAATGTGTCCATCTATTTTGAAGTAATCTATACTGAGACATAATTGAGTATAAATAACTCTCTAATGTACATCCCAACATATTCCAGCAGATGGTAGTCCTGACTAGACAGAAATGGGCTGATTTCGTCAACCTGTGAATAATCACCCAAATGGAATTTGATCTTCCCTCGCGAATGCGGAAAACATGTGACAAAATTCTCATTTATCTCCTTCCACTTCCACAATGGAATAACTATCTCTTGAGTTAGCAAACTAAGCTTTTGATGCTCTACCTCTCCCTATTGACAACATATCTACTTAATACCATGACACATTTTCATGGTCCCTATGTGAACAAAGAAGCGAGAATGGTTCGCATGTCCCATATTTTTCAATAGAAGCCATGTGGTATTCAGAACATATAACTGATCTCTGAATCTGAAGACTGTCGCTCCTGCTCTATCAAAGGTGAATTTTTTTTTTTGTTGCTAAGCCTTGCCTCTGAGCTGATCTAAGCTATGAACTGTGATATTACCCAGTCCTGAACTGTGACTTTAGTATCATTGGAGTTTTATAATCTAACCCCAAACCAGCTAGTTGATGGAGCTCTTAGGCCATCTCCTAGTTCTCAGTTCCCAAAGGTGATAAACTACCCATAGAATTACGACTGAGGGCATCAGCTACTACATTTTACTTTCCTTGGATGATATAAGATACCCACATCAATAACTTTCAGCGATTCATTCCATCTGCGCTATTGTAGAATTACCTTTTTCAGTCTAAAAATATACTGGGGGCTCTTAAGATCTGTATAAATATCAACATTTAAGACATTCAAGTAATGCCTCAAAATCCTCAAGGAATGAATAATTGCAGTCAACCCTATATCGTAGGTCGATTAGTTCTTTTCATTCTTCATTAACTATCATGAAGCATAAGCAATTACCTTTCTTTAATGTTTCAGAACATAAACCATCCTAATTCTTGAAGCATAATAATACACTACATTTCCCTCTTGACCGTCTTGTAGGGTCAGCACTGGTGTTGAAGTCATTTGATATCTCAGCTTTTGGAATCTCCCCTGATAGGCTATTGTCCACTGAAACTTAACTTCTCTTTAAGTCAACTTTGTTAGGGGTGCTGAAAGTGGAGAAAAAAAAACCTTCTACAAAACTTATATAATACTCTACTAACCCTCAGAAAGATTCGAACTTCCACCAGGTTTATAGGTCTACGCCAAGTCTTCACAACCTCAGTCTTCTGTAAGTATACCTGAATACCAACATCTAATACAATATGGCCCCGACAAAAAAAAAAAAACCATTAAATACAACCAGAACTCATTCTTTGAAAATTTAGCTTACAACCTCTAACCTTGGGGTAACTGAAGCACTACTTAGTGATGATCTCTATGATTTGCCTCTGAATGAAATGTACTAGAATATCATTAACTAATACAATTACGAACAAGTATAGAATGACATTGATATACTATTCATCAGGTTCATAAATATTGTTGGGTCATTCGCCAATCTGAAAGACATTACAAGAAACTCAAAATAGCCATATCTAATCCTGAAAGTTGTCTCTAAAGCATTACTCTCTCGAAAAAGTACCTAGTGGTACCCAAAATGTAAATCACTCTTTGGGAAGCATCCGGCATCATATAGTTGGTCAAATAAACCCATCAATCCTTTGTAGTGGATATTTGTTCTTTATAGTCACCTTATTCAGTTTTTTTTTTGTAGTCTATACACTTCTACAATGATTCATCTTTCTTCTGAACAAATAACATTGGTGCACTGCTTGGTGATGCACTAGTCCTGTTAAAGCTCTTATCTAATATATCCTTCAATTTTGCTGGTGCAATTCTAAATGGGGAAATCGATATCGGCAGAGCATCTTGTAATGTATCAGTAGAAAAACATGTCTCTTGTTCCAGGGAAATAGCAAGAAGCTCACCTAGAAATACACCTAGAAACTCATTGCCCACTATAATAACTGAAGAGTCGAGGTCTCAACATCAATATCTTAAACTCGCTCGGAAAATATGATAAGTACAGCCATTGGCAAACATTTCCTTGCCTAAAGATTGCAAATAAACTTGCCTTTTGGCATTGCACCATTAGTCTTCCATTCTCATACTACTTCCCCTGAGAACTGAAATCTAACAGTCTTCTCTTGGTAGTCGACATCGACATAATAAGGTTTCCACCAATCCATGACCATATCAATAACAAAGTCGAGCATCTCTAACCCTATCACGTCTAAAAAAAAAAAATTGATGACAAACAGTCTCTACTGTAGAACCTCAATAAATCCTCTTGAGCATATGTGAAACACAAAGCACGATTCAGATTTCATACGTACTTATAACTCAGCTTTATAGCACGATCTATAATTTGAAAGAAATGTAACCAGTCCTAAATGCCCTATAGCCTCTTGATTATAAGTGTGGTGCACAACACACCCATAAACAAGAATCTACAAGACACGGCTTGTGGACTCCCTGGGACACAACCTGCTCTGATACCAAGTTTGTCACGCCCCAAACTAGAGAAGGTATGACTGACATTCGACACCTTAAGCAATCGAGTTAGCCACATAAACATACCAACTGACTCAACTGAGGGGTTTAGAAAGTCGGGCATCATAACATCTAAAATACTATGACTGGACCCTTAAGGTCATAACCTGAATATCAGTAAGTCATATAGACGAAGGTAGACAAGCCAAAGATAATAAGGTACTAGCTAGCCGACAAGGCTACAATGAAGATATACACACATACATACATATCTATACATGCCAAGCTTATGTTGTTGGAAACTGGAAGCTGCAGAAAGAAACCCAGAATACTGTGTCCACAATAGCCTTTATGAGTGACATAAGCACTGGTCGGGACAAAGCCCCGATTATACCCAGCCTGTACAATAAAAGTAACATCCTATGAAAGCTCCAGGAAGAAGTGGAGCTTACCAACTCACAACTGAACCCCGAATCCTAGCAGAGGGGTCAATCAAAATCCCTACCTGGACCTGCATGCACGAAACAAAAATGCGTCCCAGGCAACAAGACGTCAGTACGAATAAAAATGTACTCGTATCTAAGGCATAAAATAAAATAATAAATAGTTACTGTAAAAAAAGGAATAAAGAAACTCTGGTAGCCACCTTGGCTGACATCAAACCTTATATAGATTAAATATGCATGGTATGCTTGCATAATCGTATGTCGTGAATATATATATATATATATATATATATATATATAGATGCAAATGCATGTCATACCTAGCCAAGTGCTAGCAATGGTGGTGCCTTCTGGTAGCGAACCGGGATCATATTTGCCAACTTGTGGCCATCCGTGTCTCATACGTATAAATATAGGCAATAGGCCCCATACCTTCCGATTATAGCTCTGAAGTAGAATGCATAGCATGTAATGTCATGGATCCGTAATGCATTTGTTACTTGAATCATGTTACCAATCTTGGATCATTGGTACTCTTGTCCTCATAATCTCGTAATCACTTTCGTATCACATGTAAATATCTCGTGAAACTTATATACTTGTAGATTAAACTGGAACATTTAACTTGGATTTAGAAAGGCAACTTAAACTTGAGGATGTTCATAAAGATCTTAAAGTTCTTCACTTAGTATCTATTTATGTTTCCTGTGTGGTTTGTTAAAGAAAGTATTTTAGAAAAACCCGTACTTTAGTAGTTTAAACCTACGATTTATATTTAATAGTTTTGGAGATTGACGTTTTATTTTAAAGTTTTCACAAATATAAATTAGCGAGGAAGGAGGACTGATTTCAAATTCATAGTGTTCATCCCTAATCTTTTTAAGTTACTACATCTAAAGAAGAATAAGAATTTGTACACATGTACCTATAGTCAAGAGAATCAACAAAATGACATAAAGACGCCGAATACCCTATCTAATTGAACGAGTGGAATATCAACATAATGGAGTAACAAAAATACGGCAGCTGCAATCTCAATGCCTTTCACAAAAGGACATTCTAGCAATAGAGTAGTAAAACAATATTTGACGATTTAGGATTCCAAAATTCGTGCTCAAAGGAAGTACAGTGCTTAGCCTTAACATACCTCGATTTTGGGTCTTGTTGTATCAATATGGATTGTACCCCCTTCCTTACAGTATGTAGTCTCCAGAAAATCATGTCACACAACCATTACAGGCAGAATATTAACACGTCAGGATCAAAGTAGCAATTTAGAGCTCACCAGCAGAGTTATTAACTCGCCAGGCCATTTTTAAATGTATGATTCACTACCTTCTCTTCTCCAAATTACAACCTTAAATTAATGACATAACATACATTTTTGCTGCAGCTATTAGCAAGTGGAGGCCTACACAATAGTCAACAACAACCAAATAGAGCGTGCTTGCACAACAATTAAAACTCGGCGTATCGCCACACCCCTCTTTTCCAACCCAAAATAACCATAACCAAATCCTAACCATGAGTCTTCAAACCATTAAAGCCGTAAAAACATATGTATAATACAGTCCTATAATTGTTCAATATAACCATAATAACTTGAAGTCGCCGCTTCCAATCATCATCCTATACGTTCGTCCAATAATTACATTTGGAGTCATGTCTTTCTCTTCATATGCAATAAGAGCTTAAAAGGAAAAAACCTAATCTTAAACTTGATGGAGCTTGCAGTACATTAACATGTCTTGTCAATAACAAACAATCTCCTTAAACCCAAGACGTTGAACCAAGAAGAAACAATTTGAAAATTGCAATGCAATAATAGAACCAACATTACACTAATTTATGTTTCAATTAAATATCCACCTATACTTCTTATTCTCTTCCAGACTCATATTAACAAGAACCACACACATACAAAGCATTTACAAAAATATTCCAGCAACAACAATAACAGAAAACACTTCAAAACAGCCCAACATCACGTAACTGTCCAAATACAATTTTTCCAGCCGTCTATTCGTGTTCTTGCTTATATAGCATAGCTATAACTTGGACTCACTCAATAAAATGAAGGATGAGAATTATTACCTCCAAACAGCAGCAACACCACATAAAAAACAAGACTCCTTCACCATGAAGAATCCTTCAAATCACAACTAACGAGGAGGAAAGAAATAACACAATCTCTATGAACGTTCAGAGGGTGAAACCACGTTGAAATCTTGTAAATATTTGCTTGGATGATAGGGGAACCTTTAGAGAGGATTTAGGAATGTTTTATTCTTATTTTGGTCGAAAGTAATGAGATTAAATGAAGGGAAATCTGATCTTTTAGAGCTAAACCGACATAGGGGTGAGGGACCCACCTTCACGTGCCTGCTTGTGCAGTCTCACTAAAATATTAATATCTATCAATTCTGAAGTCGTATGGACAAATGGTTTAGTGCGTTAGAAAGTAGACTCGTAGACATTCAATTTCATATAATGGGGTTTTTCTAAAGCTTTGTAGATTGGGATAAATGCTCCGAGACATTTAACCCAATTTTCAAAAAATTTATCAAAGAAACTTACTCTAACTTTTGCCAACTTTTTATTTCTCAACTTGCTTGACTTCAAAACTTTACTTACGATCATTGGGCGACTATATCACCTTATAAAACATCCTTATTAGCATATAAGACACTCTTTGTCTTATCTCCAAAGGTACCGGTTAACTTAAGCGTTCTGAACGGGCGGGGTATTAGAATAGACATTAACGTTAGTCTAATTCTTTGATTTGTTTTTTTTTTACCTCCCCTTTGCAACCGTATTCTCCTGAAATGATACACCAAGTCATATAAGCCTCATACACTCATTCAATGATACACATATTATGCGAAAGAACCACGGGATCTCACAGCCATGTTCCGGCATAAACATTGGATTAGTTACCACGTTTTGGCATTAACATTGGATCCGGTATCACATACCGGTAGGCTAACAGTTTGGGTGTGGGTTCCATGAGAAGGCCATTGAATTGGGTTCTGTAAGAGGACCATTGAATGTGTTGTGTATCTACTTGTGATGATTACGTTCATATCTAATGATGATTGATATTGGAAGACTGTATGTTGCTCTAAATTGATAAGCAATGTGTATTATTGAGAATGTGGGATGCTACATTGATCCTGAAAAGATGACTAATATTGTATATGTTCGGTATATGCCTATTTTATAATGTTGTGGTTACTTGTATGTGTTTCACTTATTGGGATAGCCGCGTGATCCTAGCAGTACATTGTGGTTGTGTACTGATACTGCACTTGCTTGTTCTTTGTTGAGTACAGGGCATCTTTAGGCGGCTATTGATAGACCTCAGATAGGTGACTATTGAGCATGACCGGATTCAAGGGTGAGCCAGTTATTTCATGCTGCCATGGATCTCTCTTGTTTAAGTTCTCTCTTTTCGGACTCAGACTATTTGTTTAAGGTGTTTGTTTAGTTTCGGGGTTGTACCCCTTGTTCTTAGACTTGTCGTTAGTAGAGTTTTGGTACAATGACTTTCAGGTTCTAGGGGTTGTTCTTCCGCATTAGTTGTGGTTAAGTTATCTGTTTAAACCTTTGGAGTTTATGGGAACTCCGTATTTTATTGTCATTTAAACCTGCTTCCATATCTTTAAATGTATAGTTTTTGGTTAAGTTGTTTAGTCTGGATTGTAGTAATGGTTCTCCCACTGGAGAGTTAGTGTGGATGCCAATCACGACGGTTTGGATCGTGACACATACATTGAATGCTTTTAGTAAAGATATAATGATTTTGATAAATTCATTGTACTTCATTATAATAAATTTATTTCTTTTATGTGGATTCAATAAATATGATACATAAATTAGTAAGATCAATGATTTTGATGTAATCAAAATAAACCTTCATTGAATCTCAAAACACCCTTTAAATTCATAAATATTTATTTATCGATTAAATAACACCTCTATAAAATAATAATATTTATATTCCATCTATATTAATATAGTGAGTTTTTACTGTATATGTCAGAAATAAAATTGACATCTTTATAACTCAAAATTGTTTTACATATTTTAAGCCAAAAAATATTAGCGCTACATAGCCAATTATTAAGTAAAGAGATATGAATTACTAGGAATTAATCTCCCTATTTAAGGAGCACAACCTCTTTCCTCTCTAAAATTATGTGGCAATCCAAAATATAGTTATTTATCATATGAATGTTTATTTTCAGAAAAAAAGTGTATTACTGATTTGTTGAGTTTTACTGCAAAATTAACATTTTTTTTTTAGATTTGTACACATTAATTTAATTATGTATACTAATTTGTTAGGTTTGTTAATTGGCTATCTAGTGTCAATATTAGGAGCACAACCTCAATTCTCCCTAAATCACGCATATTTGCAATCGGATAAAAACTTTAATTATACAGTGTAGGCACCCAAATTACTCCTATATAAAAGTAGTTTAACCTTATACCAACGTAACAATATAATCTTTACAAAATCGAACAAAATAAAAAATCGGTAAATAGAAATTAAAATATAACGCACGATTGATTATCGATTTGGGTTTTAATTCCTTAATTTTCTTTCTTATGTTATTTACCTTCCACAAATATCTCAATCATTAGTTAACGATTCTCTCTCATAACCTCAAAAGAACGTATTGTAACAAAAAACAAACTCTTTATTTCCTATTAAACTCATTTCTATGGCTGGAAGCAACCATGTTTCAATTTTAATTCAACATAACGGCAGTTGGGATGAAACATACATGTAAGATATTTTTAAATTAGTTTAAAGTTTTTTAATATCAGTTTTATAATTATTTTTTTATATAGTTTCAGGCATTGAAACGACACATATATATTCGATTTAAAAATAAGTCATTTGAATGTCTGAAAAATACTATTTTAATTTTTTTTGTTGAATTTTTATGTAAATCGTATGTTGTATAATTGTTTTGAATCTTAAATCATATGTTGATCTGAAAAAATAAATAAATTATTTTTTGTATAATTGTTTAAATTGAAAATTGAATATGGTTTGTATATGATGGTATTATTCATATAACCAAAAACAAAATTAATAACATATAGATAGCAAATTTTTTAATTTATTTTGATTAAATATATTTTATTTTTTTTGTAAATGGATGGTTAGTTCATGGTGTATCTGATGATATATATATATTATGTATTTGTAAATGGGAAAAAGGCATATATAGCTCCCTGAACTTGTCTCAAAAATTTAGTTACACGCTTAAACTATCACAGTGACCTATTACACATCTTTACTATTCAAAAGTAAATTTATTATCACCCTGAGACATGTAACACCACTCTCACATTATGTGGTGTATTACACTCGCTGCCACATCAAAGCCATATCATAAATTATAGTTGTTTTCTTTTCTTTATTAATTAATTTTTCTTTTGTTAGCTATATTTTACTCTAATTAATCCCTAATTAATTATTTTAATTATCTAATAAATTATATCTTCATCATCACTAAATTCCACCCATTTCAATTGTCATTTCATCGGAACAATCATATCCGGCCACCTTCACTATTGATTTTGTTCTTCACCACCACTATATCACCTTCAATTTTTCTTCTTCTTTGTAACCCAACACCAAATATCAGCACTGTAACATCCGACAATTTGAAATAACTATGAAGAGGCTTAGAATTGGAATTACTCATTTTTGGAAAGAATTTAAAATCTGGAAATTTGGTTGTGTGGGAAAAAGTGAGTTTTTGGCCAACTTTGAGCAGTCATAACTCCTATATAAGGATGAGTTAGGTGTAGTTACAATTATGTTTGCGAAGCTCGTGGAATGATCTTTCCAATGCCACCGAGTTTGCTCGATTCTGAGTTCGTATGAGTGAGTTATGCCCTTTGGAAGTTGGGCAGTTGGCAGGGAAATCCGTTTGGAAATTTTAAGGGCATTTTGGCTTTTCCCTAACCAATTCTTTTGGTTATATTGTTGGGTTAGACTGATTTTTAAATCAGTTTGTTCCATTTTAAAGAGTGAGAGTAAGGGTTTGAGAGTGAAGAGGAGAAGAAGAGGAGAAAGAGAAGATCAAGCAAGTTTTCGTCAAGGATCGTCGTGGATATCGTCGGGGGTGATCCCTACTAGGTATCTGAGTTCATAGTGTTGGGTTGGTTCTTTCCCCCACACGTCAAACTCGTTTTATTATTGAGAAAAGATTGGTTGTGTTGTTGAAGTTGTTGGTTGTGTTGTTGATGTTGTTGATTGTGTTGTTGAAGTTCCTTGTGATTTGGGACATGTTTCCGATTGGTTTTTGAGTTGAAATCTATTGTATATTAAGGGTCTTTATGATTCTAAGTGTTTGGGGCTGGAACCCTTGAGGTTTAGAGGGTTTAGAGTTGGAGAAAATTAGGAGAAAAGTCGAATTTTCGGGGAAAAGGGGTGGCGCGTCGCGCCTTGCAGAGCGCCCCAAGAAGTGTTCTGAACTTCTCCCCTTGGGGCGCCGCGCCTTGCAGAGTGCCTCAGCACCACTTCTGAGCTCTGAGGGCTGGCGCTCCGCGCCTTGCAGAGCGCCAAGGACACCAAGTTTTTCCTTTCATTTCACACTTTCTCATGCATGTTCCTTGGTATTGTACCTATGTTTCATAGTAGTTTCCAACACTCCAAGGTACGTCTAAACGTCAAGAACTCATCCATAAACATGTGATCATACACCTTGAATCCATAATCCAATTCAAGGCGAGTTAGTATCAAGTCAAAGAGAAGTTAGAGTCAAGTCAAGAAAAGTTAAGAAGTAAGTCCAAGCATGTCTTTAAAGTTTTTCAAGAGTCTTTATTGAACGTTTTAACTTCATTTTAAGGCTCAAGTTTCAAGTCAAGTAAAGAGTATAGAGTTTCAAGTTAAGTCAAGAGCATAAAGTTGAGTTCATTTCTCAAACGTTATTAGGGAACTATGTATTCCCAAAGAAGTTTTAAAGGAAATGTTTTCACATTTTAAACAAGATTGGAAACTGAGATTTCCAAAGAGCCTTAGGGCTAGTTTTCATAAAGAAAGAGAGGAAACTGAGATTTCCAAGATAGCCTTTGAGCTAAGTTTATGAGTAATTATCTCAAACCAGCAGGAAGAAATGTGTTTTAAAAAGTTTAAGAGCCAGTATATTTTTGGGAGTAGTATCGAGCACCGAATTGGGGGAGCGTTCAAAGAACCCACAGCCCCCATAAAACCATGTAGCCATTATTGGTAGAAGAGGTTCATACTTTTTAGATGAATCCTTTTCAGATTAGACTAGTGGATCCATTAGGCAGTTCAGGTCCTATACCTTTGGCCGGGAATAGGATGCTCTGGCAGCGTGAGGTCGATCGTTGTATCATCACTATAGCTCTTATGTGATGGTTGTCGGTTAGAGAAACTCCCACAACAATTATTGTATTTTTATATATATCAGTTCATTTGTATTTCTACATACATCTCAGGCTTATTGTATCTTTGTATATACACAGAGTTTATAGCATGTTTTAAGCAGCTTTTCTTTATATTGCACTTGTTTTAAATTGCCTTATATTGAAATGAGTCAGTCAGGTTGAGTTGAGTTGAGCCAGGTAAGTTATTCAGTTTCTTCCAGATTTCTTTCTAGCCTATGTTGCTTAGATTTCCAGCTCGCATACTCGTACATTCCATGTACTGATGCCAGTTGTCCTGCATCTTACTATGATGCAGACACAGGTACCCAGGATCAGCATCTAGCACGTCGTTGATCCAGCTGAGCACTCCGGAGTCAGTGGTGAGCCTCCTTGCTTTCCGGAGGACTCGGTTATTTTGTGTTCTTAAGTTTTGTTTTATTAGGATGTTGCGGGGTTTGTCCCAACATCCATCTCAGTATTATAGAGGTTTCATAGATAGTCAGTCAGTTAGTTTTGAGTCTCTCATCTATGTATATATATATATAATATTCTATTTTGAGACTCGAGTTACCTTTTTGGCCAGATCCTATCAGTTGGTTGTTTTATAACCTTTTATTGCATTGAGTTGAGCTGTTGAGTTAAGTTTCCACTGAGTTAAGAAAGCCAGACCAAGGGTTCGCTTGGGGCCAGCAATGGTCTCCGAGTGCCGGTCTTGCCTAGGGTGTAGGCTCGGGGCGTGACAACCACCACCATTATTAATATAGATTTTTTCTTTGTCACCATCTTCAATTACCTATTTTAATTTTTGTCACCCATCACCACCAAACCCATGAAGCTGCTATCACCACCAAATCAAAAAATTGATTAACAAACAAAATTTCTTTAACAAAGTAAAAGAAATTAAAAAGATATAAACAATCAACCGGCACTTTTCTAGATAAAATATAATTATTCACTAACAAATCTACGAGAATTAACCTAATTGTGAATAAAAAAAAATGTTCTTCAAGATTGTGATAAAAAAAGAAGTGTGATGAAAATAAAGAATGAAGAAGAAGGGACAATGGTTGGGGTGTGAAGAAGAAGAGGTGTGGGGGTGGGGGGTGGAAAAAACGATTCTAACTTTTTTTTTTTTACTTTAATTTCAAAATGATGTGCCTATTTTTCATTTTTGTTTTTTTGGCAACATTAGTTTTAGGGGGTAAGAAAAATCACTTTTGAGTAGTATATGTGTGTAATAGGTCACTATAATAGTTTAAGCGTGTAATTGACTTTTCAGGACAAGTTCAAGCAAGAATTTATGGTTTTTCCCATTTGTAAATATGTATTAGGAAACAATGTTAAGCACAAACATGCACATTGTGTTATTAAGGATCTTATACAAATTAATAGGCATTTTTTTTATTCCTTTGTGGTGCAAATGATGTTGTATGTAAAAAATTGTGGTATCAGAAGCCTATGCTCAATTATGAGCACGATCCTGGGGTACTTGTCTACCCGCTATAGCCTCAACTCTCAACTTCCAACACTAGTCTTAACCTTTCTCCCTCCTCTCTTCACCAACTCATAGCCATCTATTCCATTAGGCCGAAACCCTCAAATTACTTAGTTTGGAGAACAAAAATTATCCAACTTATGCAAACACTTAAAGTCACAAATATAATCAAAGATGAAGTCCCAGAAGAAATAAGTGTTGTCGAGAAAGAAGACACCACTCCTAATCCTGAATTCATTGAATGAGAAGAATGTGATGTTCTAGTCAGGAGTTGTCTCTCAAGAAAAATGACGGAAGATTTGATGTTTCTGATCATAGGTTGTTTAACGGCTAAATAGATGTGGGTCTGCTTTGAGGATACTTACCTACAAGCAAGAAACAACAAGGAATTTCAATTGAAGCAACAACTTCAAACCATAAAATTGGGATTTAAATCAATAGATGAATACACAAAGAATTCAAAGGAATATGTGATGGTCTTATGGCTATACAAAAACCTTTGGACGAAGATAACAAGGTTATCAATTTTGCTAGAGGCCTTGGAAGTAAGTACAAAACCTTTTCGTACTGTATTGCTAGGAAAATCGCAATATCCTACATTCACACAATTTGTGAATGCTCTTAGAGGTTTCAAAATGAGAGAAGATACAGATGACCAAGTTGAGAACATACGCCTCGACTCCAATATGTTTTTTGTGGTACAAAAGTGTCAAAGAAGAGGTTGTGGTTACTATAATAGAGGAAGAGGACAACAACAACAACAACATGGAAGAGGTTTTGGCAGAAACTCCTCTCAACATCAATCCGGTGGTTCATCCAACATGGACATCCAACCAAAGGAGACTATTCGGATAGATCCATGTCAAATTTGTGACAAAAATAACCATACAACTCCATCTTGCTTCTATAGATGAAATTACTCATATCAGGCACAACAAGAAATGTCGCAAGCACTTGCAACAATGTGATTTGGTGAGAAGACTGACGATAATCTCTATATGGAATCATGTTCTAGCAATCACATGGTGCAATCAACCGATATTCTTGAAAATCCTTTCTCGTTTAAAGGTACAAATTTTGTTATGGTAAGTAATGGTGACAAATAACTAATAACGCACATCAGAGATAAATATATTGAAATAAATCTTTATCTAAAGGACATCTTTGTCGTGCCTAAACTAAAAAATAATCTTAATTTTGTTAGTAAATTTGTGACAGAAAATTCGTGTTTCCTAAAATTTACTGACAAGGGTTTTATTATTAAGGACATGAGAACGGGCACAATTCTGGCAAAAGACAATAAAAAAAAAGACTTGCATGCCTTGGAAGGAAACTTACATGTTGCCTTGATAGCTACAAAGACAGAGAAGAATTCAGACACATTTGGCAACACAGATTAGGACACCCACATTCAAGAATTATTTGTTTATTACTTAGCAATAAAATAATTGATGTCCAAAGTTGGAACAAAGAATTTTCAGTTTCTTCAAGTTGTAAAATGGGAAAAAGCTGTAAATCACCTTTTCAAGTATCAAATAAAAGGGCAATTGAGCCATTAGCAAAAATACATAGTGATTTATGGGGACCAACCCCTGTGGCATCACCTCAAGGAATAAAATACTATGCTATTTTTGTTGACGATTGCACTAGATTTACTTGGATATACTCTTTAAAGAAGAAATCTGTCTCTCTATTTTTTTCTTGAATTTTCATAAATTAGTAAAAAATTAGTTCTCTACAAAAATCAAAGTATTTCAAAGTGATGGCAGAGATGAATTTAATAGTTTTGAGCTTGAGACCCAACTTGTCTAAAAACGGCATACAAGGTCAAGTTTCTTGTCCATATATACTTGAACAAAATGGAGTCGTCGAAGGAAAACATAGACATATTGTTGAAACTGACATGACTTTGCTTTTTAATGCAAACTTGTTGTTCTTATGTGTTGAAGCTTTTATGACTGCCGTCTTCCTAATTAATAGAATGCCTACAACTACATTGAATATGGAATCACGTTCTTAAAGCTACATAAACACTCACCTAATCATAATTCCCTGAAAGTTTTTGGGTGTCTATGCTTTTCATATCTCAAAAGACAGAATAAAAATAAATTCCAACCAAAATCACTCACGTGTGTTCATACGTTACACTACTCCAGAAGGGTTACATATGCTACATCCTCATAATAGAAAAGTTTTTATTTCGAGACAAGTCATTTTTGATGAATTGTATTTACCTTATGTACTGTTTACTAGAGTTGATCTCTCTACAAAATTTCATGCTTCACATTTTACAACCTTTCAAGAATTTTTGGGTAAAAATTTTCTTTAATATGAATATGCATCTCCTTCAGTTGACTACGTAGAAGATGCATATATTATTAACTATATCTTTTTGTTAAAGTAACTATCTCTACTAGTTGTAGTAACTCATAGTATTTATTTTATTTACCTCTTGTTATTAGTTTATATAAGTCTCCTACTGTGTGCAGCACATTTAGGAGTAGTTATAGTTCCTATTTTATCTAGCATTAGTTAGTTGTAGATCATGTGTAGGTGGTGGCCTGCACTTTAGCATCAGTTGGGTGAAGATTATGTATATAATAGCTTGCTGTCAGACTTAATAAAAATCATCTTTTGACCTTCTCATCTTAATCTTTATATGGTACCACAACTCCCATAAGTTCCACCGAGTATGATCCATTTCATTATTCTTAAGCTTTATCATCTATGACTCTAGTCACTGATGCTACTGCTACCAACAATTCTGCAGTTTTTGCCACCACTCATGTGGTACAATTTAACCCTGTTGCCTAATTACCTATTATACTACAAGGTACTCTCAATTTTTCAATATGGAAAGCACAACTTATGATGCTACTAAATGGATATCAACTCCTGGGACATCTTGATGGAACCAAAACTGCTCCATCACCTACTATTACCCAAAATGATCTTACTATACCGAACCCCAATTATCAGATCTAGTTCTCTCAGGATCAGTTGATCCAACAAGCAATGATGGCATTGACCGATCCTATAATTGCTCCAACTGTTGCAGTAGCACCATTTTCTACCAAAGCATGGGCACTCCTTCACACAACTTACGCCAACAAAAGCCATACTCGCATCTTTAGCTGATTTTAGAATGCCAAAAAGGCTCACAAAACCATTGCAAAATACTTACAAGAGGTTCATTCTCTATGTGATGTTCTCTATGTTGTTGGTTCAACTACCAATGACGATGAATTCTTTGTCAAAATTCTAAGTAGACTTGGTGGTGAGTATAGTGAATTCACTGCTGCAATACGCGCATGAGAATCTTTTTGAGCTTTGAAGAATTATTTCAAAAGCTCACAGAACATAATTTTTTCCTAATACATCTAGATTTGGAAAATCATCCCCTATGATCACAACTGTTGGTTCCCAGAAATCCAACACGCCTCCGCAATTCAACAGGAACAATCCTCACTTTTGCAATAAACCATGGAAACTCTCTCAGTCTCGGCAATGGAATTCCAACAATCAACAATCGAACTCCAACAATCAGCAAAATAAGATACAATATAAACAACCTGTCAAATGTCAATTGTGTCAAAAGCTTGGTGACACAACATATGTTTGTCTCTCCAAGTCACACAAACATTTTGAAGCTAAGGCCAACTTTGCATAGGGCTTGCAATCATCCGGAAACTCTTGGATTCTAGACTTTGGAGCAACTCACCATGTCACTACCGAACCCCACAACCTTAAAGAGTATGTAGGAACAAAATAAACTTCTATGGGTGATGGTAAAACCATTCTCATCACTCATTCTGGTTCAACTTTGATTCAAGCATCTAATACTTCTTTTAAGCTTTATGACACACTTTGTGCTCCCTTAATAAAAAAAAGTCTTATTTCTATTGCTAAGTTTATCAAGATAACCTCATATCTATTGAATTCTTTCCTTTTACTTTTGTTGTGAATGACTTGCACACTCTGAAGCCGTTGGTACAAGGCCGGAACAAGAATGGATTATATGAGTGGCCATATCTGCAATCCAGGAAACCATCCATTCACCTTGCTTCCACAAAAGCCCCAGTTAAAATCTGGCATTGTCGATTGGGTCATCCCTACTCTGAAATTTTAAATTTTATTGAAAATATATTTTCTTTACTTGTTGTTGCAAGCAAAGACAAGTTTAAACCTTGAAATTCTTGTTCTTATAATAAAGCGCATCATTTTCCATTCCAAAGACTCACTTTGTCGATTAATATTCCACTTAAAATTGTATTTAGTGATTTATGGGGACCATCATCCATTTTGTCACTCGATAAAAATTATATTACTGCATATTTGTTGACCGATACACCAAATATACTTGGTTGTATACACTCAAAAAAAAAAAGTGAGGCTGCATCAAATTTCCCAAAGATTCATCCTTTAGTAGAAAATTTATTAAAAACAAAAATTTCTTCAATTTATACAGATGGAGGGGGTGAGTTCATTGGTCTTCAGCCCTATCTTCAAAAATATAAGATTGAACACTTGATTTCACCTCCCTACACACCATAACGTGTTGTCATAGCTGAATGTTGACATCATCATATTATTTAAAACGACAAAAGTCTTCTTCATGAAGCATCCTTACCACCTAAATTTTGGTCTTTGGCCTATCATTATGTTGTCTACCTTATTAACTGACTTCCCACTCTTATCCTGAATAATGAGTCGCCCTACCAAATATTATTTGGTCGATCTCATGGTTATACCACCCTAAAGGTTTTTGATTGTTTTTGTTACCCATGGCTTAAAACTTACACCAAAAATAAAATTGAGCCCTGCTCCACCCTGTGTGTATTTAGGTATCTCTCAGACTCACCACACTAATATCTTCTTTGACCCAGTTCACTAAAAGACTTTAGTAAGTTGTGATAAATTTTTTGAAATAGAATTTCCTTTTAAAAAATGTTCATTCATTTGCGAAAATATACTTCCCAATTAAGTTGGGAAGTTGTTGAATCCAAAGAGGAGACTCCAACATCAATTCCAACTCCTCCGCTTTTTATTCCATCACTTATTCCAATCCCCTTTAGAATCCAACTGTCATGTCCTGAGCCTACACCCTAGATGTGGCTGATACTCAAGAACCATTGTTGATCCCCAAGTGAACCCTTGTCCTGGATGAATAATTAGCGGAAGACTTACTCAAGCAATGATAGGCTCAAAACAGAATTAAATCAGTTAAACTCAAATACTTAATAAAAATACTATAGTTTGTAAAAAAACTCAAAGAGAGTAAATTAATAGACACCTCGACTCTGTCTATCTATGAAGCCTCCACTATTATAGAAGGATGTCGGGACAAGACCAACGACATCTCAAAACTACTAACTTGAAAGTAAATGTGAAGTCCTCCAAAATGCAATGAGGCTCACCAAAAGCTAGATGAAGTGTAAAGTGATCTCAATGAAGCTCCATTGATGATCCTGAACAACTATACCTTCATCATAAATAGATGCAAGTCAAATGACATCAGTACATTGAATGTACGAGTATGTAATAGAGCTGAATAACAAATAACTGAATTGAAAGGACTGCAATAGAAAAAATATTCTCAAGCTGAATATAATGAAATAAAAGAGTTAAATCATTTAAAGTTATACAAAGTAATTACTCATCTTTGAACACAACATAATAAGTAATATATTAAAATACACTTTAACTCTATCAGGAGATTCTCTAACCGACAACCATCACTATGAGCTATGTGATGATACATCGTCTTGTCTACGCTACCAGAACTGTCCTATATCGTGTCAGTTATAGAACCTCTTAGCTAAGTGGATCCACTAAGCTATAAGGATTCATCTAAAAAGTATGATCCTGTACCCATGTTGGCAAGACATGGTTTATGAGGATTTTGAGTTGTTTGAACTCAACGCCGTATCGGTGCTCAATACTAACCCCAATAATAGATATAGTCATGCTTAAATATATAAAACATACACTTTCTCTAGTTTGAGATAATTGCTCAAACTATCCTCTTAAAAGAGGTAACTACTATAAAATATCTCTAAACTCATAAACTTATTTAGAAATCAAAGTTTCTCTTTTCCCACTTTAAAAATGATATCTTTGGTAAATATTTCATTCCCTTATACTTTCTCTTAAAACATCTCTTCAAACCCTACTCAAAACTCTTCTTTACTTTTCTCATAAATCAATTTAAGACAATGATTAATTAATGTGATTTCTCTGTAAATAGATCATTAATAAGGTTCATGCTAGAAATAGACATGAACAATCAACTCAAGAATCTCGATATATGATATAGATTAACTCAACAATTAGGAACATAATTTAGGAGTTCAACGATACTACTCATCTCAACACTACTCAAATCTAAGGATAGAATCCTAGATTACTCTTTTACTAATTTGAAAGTAGATGTAGGGTATGTGGACAAACTAGTCTAACATTATGATAGTCTTACATAGTTGGGAAGAACAAAGTTCTTGGCGAAATTGATGGAAACTTGAAGAACGCTTGAAACCCTAGCCTTTTCTCCTCTTGGAACTTTGCTCTAATGATTTGAAGTGTTAAAGAATGTAAAAAGGACGTTTAACACTACAAAGAACCTTAACTAGGTGAAAAAGGGTCGGGATTCAGGCTTAGAATGGATGGAAAAAGTCTGAAATACCCTTAATTAGTAGAAAATGCAAAACCCTAGGCGCGTCTAACGGTGGTCCTAACGGCTATCGTAGTAAAAAACACTTGTTACCTGTCATAGTCAAAAACACCTGAAAGATCTGATACTCTGCATATGTGACGGACCAGCTGATAGCCCATCACAGGTCTAACGGCCCATCATGGATGCCGTCAGCTTTTTCTGATGTGACAATCTCTGGTAAAATGGTCATAACCTTTTACTCTGAACTCAAAATGAGACAAACTCGGTGGCGTTAGAAAGAAGACTCAAAGACCTTAAAGTTGATAGGTGATTGACCATCTAATTCATTATGTACTGGAAGATGTGATCTATTGCATTTGACTAAGTAGAATCTTATGTCAAAACTTAATCGGTATGTGAGCTTTCAACTCAACTTTGTGCTAGGAGATTCTTGTGACCTTAATTCATCTCCAAATCCATTACCAATCTAAATAAATGAGCTTTACACATATGAGAAATCTAAGAATCACTCTATACAACCTTACATGTAAATAAAGTATAGTTCGGGTCTTAACATAAAAAATTTTAGGGTGCTACTATATCTCCCCATTGGGATCATTTGTCCTCGACTGATGGTTAAACTGAGCATGGAAGGGAAAGGAGTTAGTCTTACTTTCTTTTTGACTTCTGAACTTGTCTACTAACATAGACAAAACTGGTTCATAATAAGTGTTTGGAGCTCTCTATAGCACATAAGTTGCGAATGATTTGAGTTTGAACATAGTCACGCTCTATCTGAAGCTATTTGACATAAAGCAATAATATCTGGGCACGAAGTAAGAATATGAATACTATGCCTTGAGTTATATGTATGGTTGCTTTTAAGCTTAGCAATACTTTTCAACTATGTTCTCCTTTCTGATTACTAAGCTTCATTAGCTGCAACTCCTAGCTCCCACTAGAGTATATGACTACTCTTACAAACGTTAAGTCAAATCACTTGCTCTTACTATGTTCAAGCCTAATCTGTAATTCACAAGGTGCTAAACATGAGATGGTTATACTTATCTAAACCACATGATTCATGTTCTATACCTCTATAGGGAATATCATCCTAATAATACTTCTCCTTATAACCGCATTCAACCAACCTCGAGCCCAAATCAAGAAACACCTAATGCATCATACATCTATCCACATGTTAACAACACCACATTCAAGCCTAGTACTATAACCACTCCATGAATTTGCACTAACCAATCCTTCTAAGAATTTCTTATTCTCTCATCATCATTACCAACTAAAATTTAACACAGTACTACTAGGAATCGACTAATTGCTCTCATTTAACTATTACTCATAGTAAAACACTATCCTATTCCTCCTCCACACTATAACTTTAGATGGAATAAGGAGACTACCACTACCACAATAAGAAACATCAACCCTCTCCTTTTATCATTACTCAACTACTATCGACAAAATCACTATCAAAACTGAAAAGGATGACTAAAAGAGCTTACGGTGAAAAATCATAAGAACGATTCATTCAAGACATATGATATAAGATTATGCTTGACATAACATTATTCTGTTAACCAGTAAGAGTAAATCATGAATTCGAATAATGAGCATACTATGAGATGCGAGTGCTTATATGAATAGGTTCATATGAGGCTGATATTCATAACTTTATGGAGTAAGATTGAGATCAATGGGCTAAAGTCTTTGCCCCTCATTCTGTGAACTTAGCATAGATGTGAATCTGTCTGAAGTGTATGAGCATAGGTCATGGAAAAAATTCTAATATTAAAGACATCAACATGATGTTGTAATAACTAAACTTTGAGGAATACACTAGAGTATGAATGGATCGATATATCACTTTAACTTATTCTGAACACATCACTATTTAATTCCCAACACTTGACTTGGTCCCTCACCTTATCTTCTCCCCCTTTGATGTGAAGCGAATACTTTAAAGCTCTTGATCTATTCTATCATCTCTAAACTAGTCTATATATGTGTTACCCTAATACTTGGGAAATGTTAATCTCATGTCTACTAGACTCTCTATGTGCACATACTAAGATTCCTTCTAAGTCTTCTTTCTCAGATGCTTCTCGTAACTTCTTTTTGTCTTCTTTAAAAGACTTTCTATAACTGTTACCCGCATTGACTTATAAAACCACTTAATCTAACTTTTAAGGGAAAAATAATGATTACATCAGCCTATTCCATATTGACATCTAGGCACACATGAAAAATCATAAACTTAATTGGAACCTCGTCTGACTAAATACAATCTCGGGTACACCTTTTAATGCTCTTTTACTCTAATGATTTAGCCACACTTTATTGCTTTCTTCTAAAAGTTAGAAGCCCACACTTGTCCACTCACATTCATTGCAGCTAACATATTAATTCCTCACCTACTTTATGTCAAATCTACCAAATTAGATTCAAAATTACATTATCACCCTCATGTTGCCATTTTTTTTTATTACGACACTCATGCATCTCAAATTCAAGCTTAGTATCTAGTACTAAACACGAATATCAATATAATTGCTCGCATACTATACTAATTGATAACTACTAGATAAAATTAAGAAACACTCATTCCTAAGACCTCATGACAAGTAGTCAATCTTTATATCTCAGTCTACATACTTACAGTTTACCGTCACATTCCCTTTCACAACTTAATTACTATTTACCGATTCACTATACATCATTGCCTAATTAGTTCTATAACCCTTTGAATATCATGGGCTCTCCCTTAAAAATAATAAGCCTAGCTTAGATTTATCACCTCATGAATACTTTGCTTTTTATTCAACACATATACTTGTCCTTCACTAACACAATGTTACATCGACATAAACTCCCTTCTGGTTAAAGTATACTCTAACTCTCCATACTATAACTTAATGGGTGCATGACTGCAACAACATAATTTACCTCATCACTGTCTCCCTTCTTAGATTACTATACCTCTGCATGCATTCTTCTTACTCTGAGCACTTCTACTACTACTAGCTTATAACATCGCAACTCATACTCTCTTTTGGGTGAATAATACTACCGAAGCATTCTAAAACATACTCTCATCTTAAAGATATCACCTGAAACAAGGTTTTAGAGAAGATAGTCTGGGAGTACATCTCGCTTTTAGCTCGAACGCACGATTCATATGAATAGGAGTGCACTCTTTCGAATCTAAACACTTAAGCTCACTCACGGGCTTCTCTCAAGCCTCTATGGACTTTCTAAAATTTTTGCTGAGAGTAACTCATCAATAAGAACAAGGATCTAGGCTTTGCTTTTCAACTACCTTGAGTATGAGAGGTAGTCAAATGGATTTGAGAAATGCATGAGTTTGAATAAGTTCCTCATGACATAGTTCTATTGCACGATTTAGAGTATGAAAGAAGCGAAGCTTTTCTTAAATGTTTGTATTCCCTCATTTATAAAATTGGGGCCCTTAAAACCATAAATAAGATGCTATTGACATGACTTCATAGACAGCCTAATACAGTTGAACTTTGTGCTCTGATACCAAGTTTGTCACGCTCGAGCCTACACCTTGGACGTGGGCAACACTCGAGAACCATTGTTGATCCCCAAGTGAACCCTTGGCCTGGCTGACTAAGCAGAAGACTTACTAAAGCAATTATAGGCTCACAGCAAAATTACATCAGTTAAACTCAAATACTCATCTCATAATATTTGAAAAAATGCTCAATAACAAGACTATAATTTGTAAAACAACTAAAAAAGAGTAAATTTTGAGAGACACCTTGATACTATCTATCTATGAAGCCTCTACTATTAAAGAAGGGTGTTGGGACGACTCACGACATCTCAAAACTACTAACTAGAAAGTATATATGAAATCCTCTGGAATGCAAGGAAGCTCACCAAAAGCTAGCGAAAGTGTAGAGTGATCTTAACAAAGCGTCTATTGATGATCCTGAACACCTATATCTCCATCATAAAAAGATGAAGGTCAAATGACATCAGTACATTAAATGTACAAGTATGTAAGATAGCTGAATAAAAAATAACTGAACTGAAAGGACCACAATAGATAAAATATACTCAAGCTGAATGTAAAGAAATAAAAGAGTTAAATCATTTAAATCTTTACAACGTACTTACTCATCTCTGAAGTCAACATCATAAGTAATATATTAAAATACTCCCTATGTTTCAAAAAGAATGACCTACTTTCCTTTTTAGTCTATTTAAAAAAGAATGACCTCTTACCCTTTTTGGTAACATTTTAATTTCAGCTTTCCCTGTGACACATTTAAGGCCACAAGATTAAAGGGCAATCTTGTAAATTTGACATAACTTTAATTCAGGACCACAAGATTAAAAAGTCTTATGTATTTACTAAAACTCTGTGTCAAGTCAAACTAGGTCTCTCTTTCTGAAACGGAGGGAGTACACTTTTACTCTATTGGAGATTCTCTAGCCAACAACCATCACTATGAGCTACGTGATGATACATTGTCTTGTCCACATTGCCAGAACTGTCCTATATTGTGCTGGGGTATAGAACCTCTCAACTAACTGGACCCACTAAGCTATAAGGATACATTTATAAAGTATGATCATGTACCCATATTGGCAAGACATGGCTTATGAGGATTTTGAGTTGTCTGAACTCATTCTAATATCGGTGCTCAATACTACTCCCAATAATATATATAGTCATGGTAAAATGTATAAAACATACTCTTTCTTTGGATTGAGATAATTGTTCAGACTATTCTCTTAAAACAGGCAACTACTCTGAAATATCTCTATACTCATAAACTCATTTAGAAATCAAAGTTTTTTTTATCACTTTAAAAATGATATTTTTGGGAAATACTTAGTTCCCTTATACTTTCTCTCAAAACATCTCTTCAGATTCCACTGAAACTTCTTTACTTTTCTTAGAAATCAATCTAAGACAATGATTGGCTAAAATGATTTCTCAATAAATAGCTCGATAATAAGGTTCAAGCTGGAAAATAGACATGAACAATCAACTCAAGAATCTCGATACATGATATACAACAACTCAATAATTAAGAATAGAATTTTGGAATTCGATGATACTGTTAATCTCAAGACTACTCAAATCTAAGGATAGACCCCAAGATTACTCTTTTACTGATTTGAAAGTAGATGTAGGGCGTGAGGACAGACTAGTTTAATACTATGATAGTCTTACATAACTGGAAAGAACAAAGTTCTTGGTGAAATTGATGGAAACTTGAAAAACACTCGAAATCCTAGTTTTTTCTCCTCTTGGAACCTTGTTCTAATGATTTGAAGTGTTAAAGAACATAAAAAATATGTTTAACACTACTAAGACCTTTAACTAGGTGAAAAAGGGTCGGGATTCATGATTAGAATGGATGGAAAAAGTCTGAAATACCTTTAATTAGCAAAAAATGAAAAACCCCAGGCGCGCGAACGGAGGTCCTGGTGGCTTGTCACCAGGATGATTTTCCGTCACCTGTCATAATAAAAAACACTTGAAACACTTGAAATTCTGCATGTGTGACGACCCAGCTAACAACATGTCACATGTCTGATAACTCGTCATGGCTGCCATTAGCTTTTTCCAATGTGACAGTCTTTGGTAAAATGACCATAACCTTTTACTTTGAACTCGAAATGAGGTAAACTCAATTTTGTTGGAAAGATGACTCAAGGAACTTGAATTTGATAGGTCATGTACCACCTAATTCATTATGTACTGCGCGAAATAATCATTTGAAATGCTTTTTTTTCAGCTCTTCTGACTATGCTTTCCGTCAACATAAGTAGAATCTTATGTCAAAACTTAATCGGTATGGAAGGTTTAAACTCAACTTTGTGCTAGGAGATTCTTGTGACCTTAATTCATCTCCAAATCCATTTCCACACTAAAAAAATTGACCTTTACTCATATGAGCAATTTAAGAATCACATGATACGACCTTACATGTAAGTAAATAATATTTTAGGTCTTAACTTAGAAATTTTTTGGGTGTTACAATATCTCCCCCTTGGGATCATTCGTTCTCGAATGGTGGTTAAACTGAGCCGGAAGGGAAAGGACTTACTCTTACTCTCTTTTTGACCTCTGATTTTGTCTACTAAAATAGGTGGAACTGATTCATACTAAGAGTTTGGAACTCTCTATAGCATATAAGTTGCGAACGATTCACAAGGTTCAAAACATGAGATGGTTATACTTATATAAACCACAAGATTCATGTTTTATACCTCTATAGGGAATATTATCACAATAATACTTCTCCTTATAACCACATTCAACCAATCTCGAGCCCAAATCAAGAAACACCTAATGCATAATGCACCTATCCACATGTTAACAACACCACATTCCAACCTAGTACTATAACCACTCCATGAATTTCTACTAACCAATCCTTCAAGGAATTTATCATTCTCTCATCATCTCTTCCAACTAGAATTTTACGTAATACTACTAGGAACTGACTAATTGCTCTCATTTAACTATTACTCATAGTAAAACATCATCATATTCCTCCTCCAGATTATAACTTTAGATGGAATAAGAACACCACCACTACCACAATTAGAAACATCAACCCTCTCCTTTTATCATTACTCAACCACTATCGATAACATTACTATCAAAATTGAAAAAGACTATTAAAAGAGCTTAGGGAGAAAAATCATAAGTATGATTCATTAAAGACATCTGATATAAAAATATGCATGACATAATGTTATTATGTTAGCCATTACGAGTAAATCATGAATATGCAAGACTGAGCATCCTATGAGATACGAGTGTTTATATGAATAGGTTCATATCATGAGGCTGATATCCATAACTTTATGAAGTAAGATTGAAATCAATGGGATGAAGTCTTTGCCCCTCATTTTGTGGACTGAGCATAGATGTGAATCTGTTTGAACTGTATGAGCATAGGTCATGGAAAAAATTCTGATATTAAAGACATCAATAGGATGTTGTAACAACTAAACTTTGAGGAATACACTAGAGTTTGAATAGAACGATATACCACTTTAATTAACTCTTTTTGAACACATAACAATCTAATTCCAAACACTTGACTTGGTCCCTCACCTTATCCTCTCCCCCTTATACTTTCTCTCAAAACATCTCTAGACCCTACTCAAAACTCTTCTTTACTTTTCTCATAAATCAATTTAAGAAAATGATTGGTTAAAAGTATTTCTCAATACATAGCTCAATAATAAGGTTCATACTGGAAAATATACATGAACAATCAACTCAAAAATCACCATGCATGATATACATCAACTCAACAATCAGGAATAGAATTTCGAAATTCAACGATACTACTCATCTCAAGACTTCTCATATCTTTAGAACCCTAGATTACTCTTCTACTGATTTGAAAGTAGATATAGGGTATGAGGAAGAACTAGTCCAACACTATGATTGCCTTACATACCTGGGAAGAACAAAGTTCTTGGCAAAATTGATGAAAACTTGAAGAACGCTCGAAACCCTAACTTTTTTTCCTCTTAGAACTTTTCTCTAATGATTTGATGTGTTAAACAACCTAAAAAGAATGTTTAACACTGCTAATACCCTTAACTAGGTGAAAAAGGGTCGGGATTTTTGCTTAGAATGGATGATAAAAGTCTAAAACACCCGTAATTAGTTGAAAAGGCAAAACCCCAAGCGCATATGATGGAGGTCCTAACGACCCGTCACAAGGATGATTGCTCGTCACCTGTCATCGTCAAAAACACCTGAAATTTTGCATGTATGATTGCCATCACAGGTCTGACAGCCTGTCATGGCTACCGTCAGCTTTTTCTGAGGTGATAATCTCTGGTAAAACGGCCATAATGTTTTACTCCAAACTCGAAATGAGACAAACTTGGTGGTGTTGGAAAGAGCTCAAAGTTCTTCAATATTATAGGTCATGGGCCACATAAATTATTATGTATTGGGAGATATTATCGTTTGAAGTTGACGTGAAGTAGAATCTTATGTCAAAACTTAATCAGTATGGAAGGTTTCAAGTCAACTTTGTGCTAGGAGAATCTTGTGACCTTAATTCATCTCCAAATCCATTCTCACACTAAAGAATTAACCTTTACACATATGATCAATTTAAGAATCATGCGATACAACATTTTATGTAAATAAAGAATAGTTCGGATCTTACCTTAGAAATTTTTGGGGTGTTACACCAACTCTCACAATACAACCTCTTCCCCAAGAAATGCTCACTCCAATAGCTACGACCAAGTACCAGCAGCTGTAGAGGCATCATGTAATACACAACTTCCTACCTTTTATTTTTTGCATGACACCGCCACACAAAAACCTTTACTCACATACCAAAGACACAAAACAACATGTAAAACATACAATCAAAACAACCACTACCAGCCCCTAGAGAAGCCACTCCTCCACCCATGACATCAAGTGATCCTCTGTTGCAATACTTGCTGCCTCGATTCCCCCACCACCTTCAAACAAAATTATAACTAGCTCCCAAAATAATATTTTGCAAGCCAAAAAAGAAAACTCTTTTTTCTAACCCATTTGATTCCTACAGCTGTAACTTTCAAAAAAAGCTGATAAAGATGAAGAGTGGGGACAAGCAAACAAAGTAGAGTATGATGCCTTAATTAGAAATCAAACTTGGGAACTCGCAACACGAGACCTATCCAAAAATGTTGTGGACTGTAAATGGTTGTAGCAGATCAAGAGAAAAGAAGATGTCTCACTACTAAAAAATGACGGACGACGTCGTTCAAAAAGCGACGCCATTTGCCACACTGTCCGTCGCTTTTTAATTAAAAAAAAATTAATTTTTTTTTACAAAAAGCGTCGGACGACATCTCTTAGTCCGTCGCATTTTTCCCTGTAGATTTTTGCATATATATATATAATTTAATAACTAATTATTTATTATAGTCAGAGACGCTCTCCGTCACTTTTTATTAAATATAATTATTTCTAAATTAAACAACAACCACGTCGTCCATCGTTTTTAATTAATTTAAATTTATTAATTATTTTTAAAAAGAGCGACGGACGACATCTCTAAGTCCATCGCTTTTTGATCAAAATGTATGGTAAAAAATTTAAGAAAAGCGATGAATAATGTCTCTTAGTCAGTCCGTCGCTTTTTGGTCAAAATGTTGGTCAACT
Source organism: Solanum acaule (assembly GCA_036250505.1). Taxonomy (NCBI): domain Eukaryota; kingdom Viridiplantae; phylum Streptophyta; class Magnoliopsida; order Solanales; family Solanaceae; genus Solanum; species Solanum acaule. The sequence goes on from JAJOOR010004661.1 coordinate 44,045, forward strand.
ATTTTTAAAAAAGCGACGGACAGAGAGACGTTGTCCATCACTTTTCTTAAAATATCTGGGAGATCAGATGTGAAATTTCCCCATTCCCTCATTCTCTCTTCCTTCTCTGTAAGAACCACTGTGTGCCGCCATCTTTGTCGACGTCAACGCCGCTGCCGCCTTTGCCGACCCTAACGCCGCCACCGACGCCATCTCCATTTTTCTTTCTCCTTTAATTTAAGGTTAGAGTTGCATCAAATTAGTTTTTAATTTTTTCAATTTGAGTTATATTTGATTTTGTTAATTAGTTTATTGAATTTAATTGAGTTACATTAAACTAGTCCTAAAATTCTAAAATCAAACTAGTCCTAAAATTTCTAATTCAAACAAGTCCTTAAATACCCTAATTAACAAAATCAAATATAACTCAAATTGAAAAAATTAAAAACTAATTTGATGAAATCCTAACCTTAAATTAAAGGAGAAAGTGACAATGGAGAGAGGAGATGGCGTCAGCAGCGACAATAGGTGTCGACGTCAGCAAAGGCGTCACCGTCGTTGGCATCCGCACATAGTGGTTCATAGAGAGAAGGAAGAGAGAATGAGGGAATGAGAAAATGCAGAAATTTCGTGTTTGGTCTCCCAGATATTTTAGGAAAAGCGACGGACAACGTCTCTTTATCCGTCTCTTTTTTTAAAATAGTTGACCAACATTTTGACTAAAAAGCGACGGACTAAGAGATGCTGTCCGATGCTTTTCTTTAATGTTTGACCATAAATTTTGACCAAAAAGCGATGGACTTTGAGATGCCGTCCGTCACTCTTTTAAAAAAAATAATTAATAAATTCAATAGTCGACGTGGTTATTGTTTAATTTATAATTATTTTTAATAAAAATCGACGGACAACGTCTCTACTTATATTAAACAATTAATTATTAATTAGATATATATTTGGCGCAAAAATCCGCAAAAAAAATTGACGGACTAAGAGATGTCGTTCGTCGCTTTTTTGTAAAATAATTATTTATATTAAAAAGTGACGGACAGTGTGGAAAATGACGTTGCTTTTTGGAGCGACGCTGTCTGTCATTTTTTAGCAGTGAGGGTTCACGCAGCACCCTGGCTTGGATTTTCATGAGACATTCAGTCCCGTTGTCAAACCAACGACGTAAGGTTGGTTATATCTATAGTTGTGCAACACAATTGGCCAATCCATCAACTTGATGTCAATAATGCTATCCTACAAGGAAAATTGGACGAAGAAGTGTTTATGTCTCAACCTTAGGATTTATTAATCCCCATTCCCAAATCATGTTTGCAAGTTGAAGAAGGCTATTTATGGCCTCAAACAATCCCCCGAGCTTGGTATAATGCTATGCATGAACATTTGTTGAAAATGGGTTTTGTCGGAACAAAATCTGACACCTCACAATTTGTAAGGAAGCAGAAAGCTGTAACTATTAATGTTCTTGTCTATGTTGACGACATCATAATCACTTGCAAACATCCATAAGTGATCAAATTTGTCATCAGTTCCTTGGCAGCTAGCGTTGAAAGATCTTGGCTATCTGAACTACTTCTTGGGTATTAACGTTAAGCACATACCAGATGATCTCATTCTTTCTCAATCAAAATACATTCTGGAAATTCTTTTGGAACTGGATACGGAAAATTGCAATGGTGTTTCTGTTGGTAAATTTTAGTAGTATGAGTTGTTAGAAAGCATAGAAGTCAAGAAGAATACTTGTAGAAGAGCATTTTTTATTGATGTCTTCAGATTTCATTTATAAGACTGGAATAAAAAAACAGAAAGCAATAAACCCACTACTAGCATATTCCTAACTCACTAACTTACTCCTAAATAATAGGAATAGATGGCTAACAACTAATTGACTAAGTCTTATCTAATATAATGCAGTAAAAGTAAAAGTGCAGTTGAAAAAAGCAAATTCCTAACACTCCTCCTTGCTTTGGAAACTGCAAACTCCAATTTTCTGTCTGAGAAGCTGAAACTTGCCAACTGGTAAAGGCTTAGTGAATATATCAGCCAATTGTTCTTCCGTCTTGCAGTAGACAAGAGTTAAATCTCCATCTTTTTGCACTTCACTCAAGAAAAAGAACTTGATTTTGAAGTGCTTAGTTCTTCCATGAAACACAGGATTGTGAGATATAGCTATTGCTGCTTCATTGTCCACGAACATTTTGATGCTTCTAGTCCGTTCCATATGCAAATCAACCATAATTTTCTTTAGCCACAATGCTTGATTTACTGCTGCTGCAGCTGCCACAGCTGCCACAAACTCAGTTTCGGTAGTAGATTGAGCTATAATATCTTGTTTCTTACAACTCCATGAGAAAATTTCAGAACCAAGACTAAAACAGTACCCTGAAGTACTCTTTGCATCATCCTCAGAACTGCCCCAATCACTATCGGAATACCCACAAAGCTTCACAGGTTGACTCTTCTGAAACTTGACTCCATAGGTGATGGTTCCTTTGATGTATCGCACAACTCTTTTGGCTGCCTGCAAATGTACTTCACTAGGACAATGCATGAATCTTGATAAAACACTTACATCATACAATATATCGGGTCTTGTTGCTGTAAGATACATTAAACACCCAATAAAACTTCTGAAGTATGTCTCATCCACCTTTTCGGCTCCATCATCTTTACTAAGTTTCTCTTTTTGGTTCATGGGAGTACTAATCTCTTTGCAATTTTCCATTTTGAATTTCTTGAGAATTTCCTTTGCGTACTTTTTCTGGCAAACGAAAAACTCATCTTTACCTTGTGCAATCTCCATTCCAAGGAAATATGTCATAAGACAAAGATCAGACATTTCAAAACCTTGCATCATATCTTGCTTGAACTTATCAATTAGCTTTTCACTGCTCCATGTAATCAAAAGGTCATCCACATAAAGAGAAACAACAAGAATCTCACTGCTATTATGTTTAACATACAATGTGAATTCTGAAAGACTCTTTTCAAAATCGAGACCGAGCAAATAATCATCTATTCGACTATACCAAGCTCTTCGTGCCTGTTTTATGCCATGAAGAGCTTTATGTAGTCGATAGACTTTATCTTCCTTTCCATCTATAACAAATCCTTCAGATTGCTCAACATAAATTTCTTCTTTAAGAATGCCATTAAGATATGCTGATTTGACATCCATCTGATGCATTTTCCAGCCACGTTGTGCAGAAATAGTTATAAGCAATCTAATCGTGTCAAGCCTAGCAACAGGAGCAAAAGTGTCAGAATAATCTACACCAAAAATCTGCGCATAACCCTTAACTACAAGCCTTGCTTTATACTTGTTGATTGAACCATCAGCATTTAGCTTGGTTCGGAACACCCACTTTACCCCAATTAATTTTCTGCCTTGAGGTTTGTCAACAAGCTGCCACGTATCATTTTTTTCGATCATAAACAGCTCCTTTATTTCATTTCTCCACTTGGGGTCTTTGAGAGCATCTTTAGGGTTAGAAGGTTCACGAATCGCAACATTGCATCTCTCATATATATCAGAGAGCAATCGAGTTCCCCGAACTGGTGGATCATCGTCCCTTTCATTTAACCACGAGCTTGTTTCTTGGATGGAATTCCTTGAGTCATCCCAATCCCATTCTTCATTCTCCATGAAGTGGACATCTCTGCTGATAACTATCTTCTCACCTTCAGGTTGAAAGATTTTGTACGCTTTTGAAACATTATTGTAGGCAATAAAAATGCCTGGGGCAGCCTTCTTATCTATTTTATCCCGTTTGACCAGAGGTACATAGGTAAAACAAAGACAACCAAACACTTTAAGAAATGCAGTGGAGGCTTGTATCCATACCATGCTTCAAAAGGAGTTTGATCTTTCACAACTTTTGAGGAAAGTCGATTTTGTAGGAACACAACTGTATTTGCTGCCTCTGCCCAAAACATCTTTGGCAAATTCTTTTCATGCAACATACATCTTGCCATCTCCATGATATATTTGTTTCTTCTCTCACTAACTCCATTTTGTTCTGGAGTATAAGGAGCAGTAAATTGACATTCAATCCCTGCTTCTTTACAAAATAGATCAAATTGATGAGAAGTGTACTCCTTGCCATTGTCAGATTGTAAAATCTAAATTTTGCAGCAACTTTCATTTTCCAACTTCGCTTTCAACTTCCATAAAATGCTCTTGACCTCCGATTTGTACTTTAAAAAATAAATCCAGCATATTCGGGTCAAATCATCAATAAAAATAACATAATAAAGACTACCTTTAAGTGAGGGAGTCTTTTGGGGTCCTCCAATATCGGTGTGAACCAGCTGCAACTTTCTTGTTGCTTTCCAAGTTGCCTTTGGGGATGGAAGTCTACTTTGTTTTCCAAATTGACAAGCCTAACAATTTTTAGAACTCGCTCCCAGTTTAGAAAGGTTCTCGACTATCACCAATTCTTGCATTTTGAGAAATCCTTGATAATGATAGTGTCCGAGTTTCTTATGCCATAACTCGGAAGCATTTTCTCTTGCCGAATACACCACTTGTTCTTCCTCCAATGGATTTAATGAGAAACTTCTGCCTCTCATTTTGACTTTAAACAAGTCATGTCCTGAGGCTTCCTTGATCAAGCAATGTTTATCTTCGAAATACAATTTGAAACCTTTTTCTAACAATTGACCAACACTAAACAAGTTCTGATCTAAATCTGGTACATAAAGAACATCGAAAATTGCTTTAGTACCTGATTGTGTTTCAATTGTAATAGTTCCCATTCCTTTTGCCGGAATATAAC
>JAJOOR010004662.1:0-50175 GCA_036250505.1 Solanum acaule
TAACTAGGAGGAGATTGTGCTTTTGAGTTGCTTGGATTGCTTCACTCTTCCAAGTCTTTGGTATGTCCTCAAGATTCGAGGACTATGTTTAGAAGTTTCTTAGTCATTGTAATAGACACTTAAGTTTCATTTCATTTGTAAAAGGGTCGCGTCCCTTAGTACGTTTTAAGTTCTTGTCTAAGATTGGCTAAAGAGACTTAGTAGTTTGGCTTGCGTAATGACGTTTTCAAATGTTGATGATTCTTCAAGTCTTATGGTTTTGTTGAAAAAAAGTTTTAAATTCTTAGTGATTTTTATGATATATGCGATGAATGAATGTTAAGGCTTGTATAAGACCTCCGAGAGGTCGAATACGCATGTAACAGCTAAGGTGTGCTCTCGGGTCGTTATAATTGCTTAAAGTTAAGTATGAAATGGTAAGTTTATCTAAGGTTGCCTTAAAGTGGCACTTAGTAAGGATAGTAGTATGGGATGCTATCCTTACATTGCACAAGTGTAGTTTAGGGTTACATAAGGTGAATATTCAAATGTGATGATTTGGACTTGTATGATGATTATACTTGTATTTTATGTGTCTTATACTAATGTACATGATATTTCTAAAAAGTGGCATAATGCATGGTTTCCAACCAAAATGTCCGTTTAAAAGCATGTTTTTTTGCATGGTCATCATACATAGTACATTTTTGTGTGCTAACCCATATTTATCTTATTTTACTACAAGTGTAGGTTCCGGCAAGTGAGTTGCTATCCCTCTAGTTCAAGTGTTTGGATTGAGTTCTTCATTGTAAAGGTCCGTGACCCTACTTTAGTTTTCAAGACATTGTTTAGATGTCCATGTGAGACTATAGACTTCCGTTGTGTTTCAAATGTTTTTATAATGTTTTGATTGTATGGATTTAAAGAATGTTTTTAAATTACGTACTATTTCTATGTATCGAATGTTATGAATGCTAAGAGGCTTGTACGAGACCCCTTTGGGGTCACCTTGTCGCTTCCGGGGCATAGGCTCGGGTCGTAACAAACTTGGTATCAGAGCATAAAATTTTGGAAATGGTTTTTAGTATTGAAGTCTCACAAACCACGCCTAGTAGAGTCTTGTTCATCGGTGTGAGTCGCGACACATCTATGAGTGAGAGGCTATAGGACATTAGGAAGTTACACTTCTTTCATTATTCTTCAAGTCGTGCCTAAGGGTTTAGACATATAAGAGTCCTTCTTCTAACCCTTCTCTTGTGTTTATAGGATATGAATACAATGGCAAACCCAAGAAGGATGGAAGAGGAGATTGTGAATGAGGAAGTTCCTCCCCAAGGTCCTCATGGTGACCAAGTTCCTCTAGGCAATCAAGACAATCAGGTTCTGGTGGATCCCCCGGCCCTGACCAATGAGGAAGTTAGGTCTGCCCTTTTTATGATGTCTTAAGCCGTTACTACTCAAGCCCAAGACATGAGGGATCAAGCAAATAGGGGTGTTGAGGCTAATGTTAACCCCAATGTAAGTACTATAGCTTGTAGATTGAGAGACTTTGTGAGGATGAATCCTCTGGTATTTCTTAGATCCAAGGTGGGATGGGATCCCCAAGAATTTTTGTATGATGTGTATAAGGTAGTAAATACTATGGGGGTGAATTCTATTAAGAAAGCGAAACTTGCCAGCTATCAATTGAAGGATGTGGCCCAAATATGGTTCTCTCTATGGAAAGCTAAAAGGCTGGTAGGAGCAAGGCCTATAGATTGGGAATTGTTCAAGGAAGCATTCCTTGGTAGGTTCTTTCCCTGTGAGAAGAGTGAGGTTAAGATGGAGGAGTTTATCAATCTTAGGCAAGGTAACATGAATGTTCAAGAGTACTTTTTGAAATTTACCCAATTGTTTAAGTATGCCCCATCTTTTGTGTCAAAGCCTAGGGATGAGATGGGTCGGTTTGTTACAGGAGTATCTGACCGAGTTGAGGAAGAGTGACGTACGTCAATGCTCCATGATGATATGAACATTACTAGACTCATTGTGTATGCTCAATCTATTGAGGAGTCCAAACATAAAAGGAACAATAGGGAGTTGAAGAGAGGTAGATCCGATGAGCAAGGTCAACCTAGGTTCATAAAGAGATCTCCAAACCAAGATTCTTCAAGCACTCCAAAGGTTAACCAAGAGAGAAGTGGTGGGTTTTAATTTTCTAAACCTACTTGCACCACATGTGGAAAGAAGCAGTATGGGAAGTGCCTAGCCGGTACTAATAAGTGCTATGGTTGTGGGAACAATGATCACCAAGTGAGAAATTTCCCAACACTCTCAACAAAAGGAAGGGAGAATAAGCAAGCTTCTCTTGATGGCCCGGATCCTAATGCTCCAAAGAAAAACCGTTTCTATGTGCTTCAAACTAACAAGGAAAAATGAGCTAATCCGGATGAAGGCATCGGTAAGTGATGATTTCTTATAGTTGTGAATGTCTTGTTGAGGTCCTTATGTTATTTTCGGTAATCCGGTGGCCTTAGAATGGGTTTACTCTTAAGGGGGAGATGGTATGTGAATAGTAAGGTTATTAAGCGTTTCGATATCCTTATCACTTTTCTTCTATTCCTATTCAAGCTTGAGACCAAGAGTTCCATGTAGCTTGTTTCATGTTTTAGAGTCATGTGTGTAAATGTGTTTCTGTAATCTCCTTATGTTATGCATGTTTTGATGACATTGATGTTTAATGAGAGAATGTGCTTTTTGATTTATGTGTTCCTCATGTTGATGTGCATCTATGATGAGTTGCCTAAATGCTTCATGAGTTGACTTGTTGAATATGCTTAAATGTGGTTTTGAAAAGTAGTTGCATAATTGACTTATGATGATGTAATGATCATGATGTGAGTTGGAGAAGGAAATTCCTCCAATCAAATGAGAAATGTTGATGTTTTGGTGCATAATGTGTTTGTAGATGTAGTTCCTACTTTCTTGTGTTGCATTGAGCTTATTGACGTGGAGTTGATGTTTCCTCCTATGATTTTTGTGCATTGTATTGATGTGTCATGAATGATAGGCTGCTAGTCTTGAGTCGTTTTCCCCTAAAAGTGTTTAAAGGTGTCATTCGAAGACAAATGTTCCTAAGGGGGGATAATGTAACAACCCAGAAAATGAGTAGGTTGAACTAGAGCCTTAATGTTTGGGTTACTGTGACTTTAAGTCGATGTCTTTGCTGTTTTAGACCTAAAATGAATAAGGAAGAAGCCTAGGGTGCAAGTAAGGGCCTAAGCTAGAAAGAGAGAGTGAAATAAACCTTGTTCTTTGATGGACCTTTTGGCGATAGAACTACTTGATCTCCCAAGTGACTTGGTGATGCGACAAAGTGCAGTTGGGGTCGCCTAGTGGGCTGTCCCCTTGGCCTAGGTTCTGGAACAAAGGGCAAGCTAAGTCGGAGCTCACCTACCAGGTTGGAGATTAACCCAATGGTTCTCTAGATCACCTAGTGAACTACCCATTTAGTGAGCTCACTGGAAAATTGGGCGAGCCAAGGGTCCACTTGGTAAGTCACCTAGTGCCCATGGCGAGCCATGAGTGTCAAAGGGCGAGGTAAGTCGGGTAGGGTGTGGATTTTTAAGTTAAAACTTTGTGGATTCTTAGTTCTTTCCCAAAGTTGGGTCCATATTATTTTATTCATTTCCTAGTAAGTATATAACTTTTTTAGATATGAAATTCCTTCAATTAAGTCACTTTTCAAGAAAACCCAAATCAAATCAAAAGAGCTCTTTCCTTTCAAAAATTCTCGCTCTAGAAGCTACCAAAGAAGAAGAAGAAAAAGTGGGAGCTAGGGCTTGTCGATTCAAGGTTTTCTTCCTCAAATTTCTTGGGGATTCACAAAGCAAGGTATGGTGATCCTTCATCTAGGGGTAGCTTCCACCTTTAGGGTCCAATCAAAGTTAGTTTTCAAAGGTTTCAAGTTCTTCAAAACCTAGGAGTTTTACTCTAACTCATGGGTTCCTTCTTCAAACAATTTCAAATTGTTATTAATGACATATTATGATTGTATTAGTGTTTAATTGATGCTTTATGATGAAAATACTCTATGAACCCATGAATTCTCTCAATTCCTAAACTGTGCCTTTATGAAGTGGGTTTGTTGATTATGAAAGCTTGTGAATGGAATTTGTCTAAATTGCTTTGGGTTATTAAATTGTATCATTATCCATGCCTTAATTGTAGTAAAGTGTTGGTGTGTTGCTGATTTGAGATTCATGGCCTTAAAGGGCATAGTATGTGGAATTGAGTATTATCAAGATGTCTTGTATATGAATGTGAATCTAATGAAGGTAATATGATCTTGCCTTGAATGTAATTGTGTCATCATTGAAAGGCTATTTCTCAATTTGACACTCATGAATGTGATGCCAGAATGTGAATGGTTTCTATATTGTGAAGCTATGTCTCGAATCGGTAGGCTTAGGCATCCTCTTCTTGTATAATGAATATGTCTTGACTTGATGAATATGAATCGATAGACTTATGGCATTCCTTTCATAAATGACTAATGAATGTATCTCGACTTAATGAATATGAATCTGTAGACCAATGTTGGTAGCCCTTGCATGATGAGTTCTATGACCTATTCTAATGATGTATCTTGGATCGGTAAGCTTATGGAACCCTTCCACAAATGATGTTAATGTACTTTGGGATCGGTAGGCTTATGGCACCCTTCAATGAATGTTGATGATAAACCTTGAATCGGTAGACCTAAAGTTGGTAGCCCTTTCATGTGTGAAATGATGAACCTTGTATCGGTAGGCCCAATGTTGATGGCACCCTTCTTAGAAAGTCAATGAGCTATCCTTAATGTACATTGAATCGGTAGACCTAATGGTGGTAGCTGTTTTTTGTGTAATGTACTTGGGTCGGTAGGCCTAATGTTGGTATCCCTCTCAAGTTCAATAACATTAATAAAAATGAAATACTCTAGGGGAATGGAGGCTAAGCACCGAGTGGATATGGTAAGATGGAAACTCTCCCAATGTTAGGCTAGGGTTCCAATGAACATCATCCTATCCAATAACTATGTGCCCACTTAGGATATTAGCTAGTGGTTTCGACCTACACTAAAATGTTACCGGTCCTACCTTAGGCAAGTAGACCGCCTCTTTATGGTGTGGGGCCATACGACACCAGATTCCATGGTTTGATCTCATGGTCTATGTCGGTTAATGCCTATTCCCATCACGTGAGATGTGCATTGTGGTTTCTTGAGAAGTTCTATGAAGTATGGGATGCTATCCATGCATTGCACGAGTAAGCTTTGAGAGGGTCATAGTGAGTTCTCTAATGTCTTAATGACTAATGAATGAAAGTGCTCTTAATGAAGCAAATGAAGAATGTTGACTTAAATGTCTAATATGTTTATGCATGCTATACTTGGGTTGTATTATGAGTTATTTTCCCTTGTCATGACTTATCAAAATGAGTGTGTTCCTTATGCATGAGTATTGCTTGAAGTTAAGTATGAATTGGAAAGTTCATCTACGCTGGCCTCAAAGTGGCACTTATTAGGGATTGTAGTATGGGATGTTATCCTTACATTGCACAAGTGTAGCTTAGGGTTAATTAAGGTGAATGTTCAAATGTGATGATTATGACTTGTGTGATGATTATACTTGTATTTTATGTCTCTTATACTAATGTACATGATATTTATAAAAAGTGGCATAATGCATGGTTTCCAACCAAAATGTCCATTTAAAAGCATGTTTGTTGCATGGTCATCATACTTAGTACATTTTTGTGTGTTAACCCATATTTCTCTTATTTTACTACATGTGTAGCTTCTGGCAAGTGAGTTGCTATCCCTCTAGTTGAAGTGCTTGGATTGAGTTCTTCCAAGGCGATTGGTATGTTCTCATAAATTCGAGGACAGATGCTCTAGATGATTCTTTTCTTTCATGTAATAGACATTTCTAGTCTTTTCGATTGTAAAGGGCCGTGACCCTACTTTAGTTTTCAAGACATTGTTTAGATTTCCATGTGAGACGATAGACTTCTGCTGTGTTTCAAATGTTTTTATAATGTTTTGATGGTATCGATTTAAAGAAAAAAATTAAATTTTGTACTATTTCTATTGTATCGAATGTTATGAATGCTAAGAGCCTTGTACGAGACCTCTTCGAGGTCAAGTACGCTGTGTCTTCCGGGGCATAGGCTCGGGTCGTAACATGGGATGACCATTTGCCAGTGATCGAGTTTGCTTACAATAAAAGTTATCATTGGAGTATTGATATGGCTCAATTTGAGGCCTTATATTGTAGGAGGTGTAGATATCCTATAGGATGGTTTGAGGTGGGTGAATTTTCCCTAATAGGTCCCGAATTGTTACAAGAGGCCATGGAGAAAGTTTGGCTTATAAGGGAAAAGTTGAAAATGGCTCAAAGTCGGGAAAAGTCTTATGCCGATGTGAGAAGAAGGGATCTAGAGTTTGATGTTAACAATTGGATTTACTTCAAAATCTCACCCATGAAAGGTGTAAGGAGGTTTGGCAAGAATGGGAAGCTTAGTCCTTTATATATAGGCCCATATCAGATTTTGAGGCATGTTGGTAAGGTTGCTTATGAGTTAGAATCGTCAAATGAGTTTGCATCGGTTCATCCTGTTTTCCATGTCCTTATGTTGAAGAAATGTGTTTGAGATCCGACATCCACAGTTCCCCTAGAAGAGTTGGGAGTTGATGAAAGTGTTTCTTATGAGGAAGTTCCGTTAGAGATTCTACACTGACATGAAAGTGTTGTGGATGAATCAGTTAGTTGAGGGTTTCTACTTGGGAGACCGCAACAGATATGATGTCTCTATATCCTCATCTTTTTCCTTCTACTCCTACTCTAGCTTGAGGTAATGAGTTCCTCTTGGTTTGTCCTTTGTTTTGGGAGTCATGTGTTTTATGTGATCCCATGTTTTCCTTATGTGATGCATGTTGATGAAAACTTGTGTTTTGAAAGAAAATTAGTTTATATGATTGATTTTCCTCATATTGTTGTGCATTTAGTATGAGTTGCCTATAGACATCAAGAGATGAATTTATGAACATGCTTTAGGTATGCGTTTTGGGATTGAATTGCATATGAGCTCCATGACATTGTGTTAAGCATGCTTTTATCTTGGAAAAGGTAGTTCTACTTGAACTTGAGAAATTTGAAAATTTCATGCATATTAGGTTAGTAGATGTAGTTCCTACTTCCTTATAATGCATTTGAGTATAATTAGCTTGTAGTTGATATTCCCTCCTTGTTTATGTGTATTGCATGCATTATGGGCTATTAGAGTTAGTTTCACCCCTCTTATGATGTTTTTAGAACGTACTAGCTTGGAGTCGAAAGTTGATCCTTGGTTGTATGCATTGCATTGTAGGTTGGGTTGTTAGTTCCTCTCCTAATCTTTTAGAACCAGTTTAAGTCTCATTCAAGGACGAATGGTCCCTAGGGGGAGATGTTGTAGCACCCCGTATCCGAAAAAAAGGAAAAGGATCAAATTTTAAGAAATTGCAGTGCCAGCCACGAGGGCCACCCACTTCCCGTGGAAGGGACAACGAACCATAGGTGTAGTCCATGGATGGCCCTACGAGATGGAAGCTCTCTCGTAGTAGAGGTCGGGTTCTAGAAGCAATCTCATGAGGTGGAAGCTCCCACGCTAGTAGATGTTGGGTTTCTAGTAGCAATCTATTTATCCCTTAACTATGTGCCCTTGTCGCGCCCCGTTTTTCTCAAAATGGGTTTCAACCTAACAACTCTTTTGGGCTTTGGGTTGATTTGAAGAGTCGCCACCTAACGAATTAAGGTGCGTTAGGGCACCTATCTAACCTAACTAAATATAATTAAGGTCAACCAACTAGAGATCAGGGTAAGGGTTTAAATTGCCTCGAGGGAAAGGCATTAGGCATGCCTCAAGGTCAACAAAAATGGGTCCCGACCGTATATCATGCAATATGTGGGGGTTACAAGTAACAAGTATGGTCACGTCATTTATTATTTAGTTAGTTAAACATGCTAGCTATGTGATAATTGTCATTAAACAATTAATATCACTTTAGTTATTTTAATTAATTAGTTAAGCATGCAAAACTAGGTGATATAATAAATAACAATTAAGTACTAAGCAATTACTAGAGACACAAGCGAGGAGACAGAAATTTCACAATTAGATAGGCGAATCAAATTTTATTTTTGTTAAACTATCCAAGCAAATATAATTAAAACAAATAAAGAGAAAAAGGAAAGGGAGACTCTGAAAATGACAACTTTACGGATCAGCGCTCGACTTTTTTTTATTTTGGTAGGCTTCTATATTTGGACAGACAAAACCAAAGTTTGTCGTTTAAAGCTTGAGTCAATTTCATCATCTCCGTAGGGCCTAACTACCCCTACCCCACCTTCCACGTGCATAACGTCCTAGAAGATGCCTATCGCCTCCGCTTAAGGTCCAAGAGGTATTGGACTACTACCAGGGAGGTTTTAGACTAAAATAAAATATAGGTTCCTATATAGGCCCCTTAGACACCAAGCAAAACAACTTGAATGAGCATTTAGCACATAGAGTCTCATATTGGCCTCTAGATTTTATTAGACATCCTGGTAAACACAAGTAATTATGAAAAGGTCGCCTGCAAAGTGTGGCACATAAACAAGCATTATAATAGGCAATACAACAGAATGAGTACTTAATTAAGAGTGCAAAGAGTTATTATAGAATGCAAATTTTAACTAACAATATTATTAATGTAAAGAATTATTTTAAATGACAGTCAGCTTATTAGATACAGAAATCTAGTAGTTGATTGTCATTTAAAATAAAATCTGCTATTGTTTCTAAAATAATTTTATGCATCTGCGATCGCTTTTCTACTATAGTTAGTTAAAATTTGCATTATGTAAAACCTTGCCTGTTATCGAGAATCGAGAGGTCCTCCCGCTAAACCATCCACGGAGGAACCTCCAAAGTTTGAGTTGAAAGTGCTCCCTTCTCATCTTCGGTATGAATTCTTGGGGGCTAATAATACCTTGCATGTTATCATTGCAGCTGACTTTATTTAGTGGCAAGTGAAATTGCTTCTTGAGGTGTTGAAACGTTACATCAAAGCAATAGGATGGACAATTGCTAATATTGTAGGTATTCCACCCGGCATTTACACGCAAAAAATACAATTAGATAGTGAGTGCAAACCAAGTGTTGAGCATCAAAGAAGATTAAACCCACCTATTCAAGAGGTGGTGAAGAAAGAGATCATTAAATTGCTAGACGCAGGCGTGGTGTACCCTATTGCGGATAGCAAATGGGTAAGCCCCGTACAGTGTGTACCCAACAAAGGATGCATCATGGTGGTCCCTAATATGAAAGGAGAACTTGTGCCTATGAGGCAAGTCGCCGATTGGAGAGTGTGCATGGACTACCAATAGCTAAATTCTTAGACCGAGAAAGATCATTTTCCAATGTCATTTATGGATCAAATGCTTGATAGACTTGCCCGGGCGTGGATAATACTGTATCTTGGATGGAAATTCTAGGTACAACCAAATCTCTATTGCACTGGAAGACCAAGAGAAAACCACTTTCACATGTCCTTATGGGAATTTTGCCTTCAAAAGAATGTCGTTTGGATTGTGTAATACTCCAATAATATTCCAACGGTGCATGCTTTCTATTTTTTGTGACATGGTGGAAGGCTCAATGGAAGTATTCATGGATGATTTTTTAGTTGTAGGTGATTCATTTGAGACATGTTTAGCTCCTATTGGGCAGGTATTTCAAAGGTGTGTAGAAACCAACTTAGTCCTAAATTGGGAAAAATGTCATTTCATGGTCACAGAAGGCATAGTTCTAGGTCACAAGGTGTCGCAGAAGGGATTGGAGGTAGATAAAGCAACGGTCGATTTTATTGAGAAGTTTCCACCACCTATCAGGACTAAAGGCATTCGAAGTTTCTTGGATCATCCCGGTTCTATCAAAGATTGATCAAAGTTTTTTCAAAAAGTGTACACTCATTGTGCAAGCTATTGGAGAAAGTGGTGAAGTTTCTTTTTGATGATGCTTGCTCGAAATATTTTGAGTGTTTGAACGAAAAGCTAATCTCTACCCCGGTGATCATTAGCCCTGATTGGTCTGAACGATTTGAGGTGATGTGTGATGCAAGTAGCACCGCTCTAGGAGTCGTGCTAGGGAAAAATCACAACAAACTCTATCATCCCATTTATTAGGCCTGGAAGTCGCTAAATGGAGCACAACGTATTTACACTATTACTGAGCAAGAACTAATTGTTGTAGTATATCCATTTGAAAAGTTTAGGGCATATTTGTTGGGCACTAAATTGATAGTTCATACTGATCATGCAGTGTTGCAGTACTTAATGGCCAAGAAAGATGCTAAACCGAGGTTGATTAGATAGGTCTTGTTGTTGGAATATGTTTATTTTGATGTAAAAGATCGAAAGGGGTGTGAAAATCAGGTGGCAAACCATTTGTCGCGGTTGGAAACCAATATGATCGACTCCAAAGAAAGGGATATTGTGGCTGAATTCCCAGATGAAGTAGTGATAAGGGTGACTCAAAGAAACTCCCGTTGGTATGCTCATCTTGCTAATTATGTCGTGTCTGGAATAATACCCAAAGATTGTATTTTTTATCAACGAAAGCGGTTCTTGTTTGATGTAAATATATATTTTTGGGACGAACCATATCTTTTCAGAGAATTTGCAGATCATATAATCTGACGGTGTTTACCGAAAGAGGAAGTCAACTTAATTCTCAATGTGTGTCTGCTTCACCTGTTGGTGGACATCATATTTAAGTGCAAACGACAGAAAAAGTGCTTCAAAGTGGGTACTATTGGCCATCTCTGTACCGAGACGCGCATGACTTTGTGAAGCATTGCATACCTTTCCAAACGCAAGGAGGCGTATCAAGAAAGCATGAATTACTTATCAACCCTATCTTAGAAGTGAAGTTGTTTGATGTTTGGGGTATAGATATCATGAGTCAGTTTTTGAGTTCTTTTAGAAACAATTATATTTTTGTGGCGGTTGATTACGTATCCAAATGGGTGGAGGTTGTAGCATTACCTAACAATGAGGGCAAGAGTGTGGTACAATGCTTAAAAAGATATATTTTTGCACGATTTGGAACCCCGCATGCTATTATCAATGATGAAGGATGTCATTTTTCCAACAGAGTATTTGCCTCATTGTTGAGCAAATATTGGGTCAAGCATAAAGTTGCAACACCATATCATCCACAAACAAGTGGCCAAGTTCAAGTGTCAAACCATGAAATTATAGGTATTTCGGCCAAAACAGTAAGTGCAAATAAGTCATATTGGTCTTAGAAATTGGATGATGCTCTATTGGAGTATCGTACTTCAGTCAAAACATTGATTGGTATGTCACCATAGCATTTAGTGTTTGGCAAGTCTTGTCACCTACCAATTGAGCTTGAGCATAAAGCTTTATGGGCATTGGAGACGCTAAACTTGAGCTGGGAAAAGGCTAGGAAAGGGAGAGTAAACCTACTCCATGAGTTGGATGAATTTCGGTTGAGAGCATATAAATGTTCAATCCTGTGTAAGGAGAAAATGAAGAGGTGGCATGATGCCAAAATCATTCAACATGAATTATGAGTCGGTCATTTTATGTTGCTCTTCAATTCTTGGTTGCTAATATTTCCCGATAAACTTAAATTAAAATGGTCTGGTCCTTTCAAGGTAACTCGATTATTTACAAATGGGGCAATCAAAATTGAAGGTAAGAAGGGCCGAACCTTCAAGGTGAATAGGCAGCGTCCGAAACTCTATTTTGGAGAATTTCATGAGATTTCAGTAATCAAAGTGGTGTACTTGGAAGACGCTTAAAAGCATTTCCACGTCATGCCACGACGTTAAATAAGACATTTCTTGGGAGGCAACCCAAGCTTTAGTTGTTTCTAAATAATGTGTACTGAATGTGCAGGTGTAGGTGATTCTGATATGGCATGGCCATTTTGGCGAGCCACCAAGTGGAATGGCGGTTGTAATTTAGCTCATCTTCTTCGCATCAAGGGAGGGCTACAATTCTGGAAAATTTGGCGATACGTTGAGCTGTTCGGTGAGCCCGAATTTAATCGCCTTTTAGTCTCAACTAGAGAGCAGGTATTATTGATATTTTGGTGAGCTGCATTCAGTTAGGTGGTGTGCCGAGTGGTGTGGCGCTCTCCACAACACTTTGTTGAATAGCTACATAGTGAAGAACCCTCCTACCATGTTCTTTTGATTTAATGCTATTGTATCTCTGTCACACCCTTTTTCGCGCACGGAGGTAGGGTTTTTCCAATTAAAGTAATGGTATTGATTAGGGATTATTTTATTTTTTCAGAGTCACCACTTGGAATTGAGTTATGGTGTTCCAAGTCACCTTTTTGTTCAATCTCTAATCAAAAGGAAATGACTCTTTAGTTTTGGTCTGCGAACTAGAAATTCGGGTAAGGAATTATGTTGACCGAGTGGAAGGTGTTAGGCATCCCTCGAGTCTCGTGGTTCTATCACGGTCGCTTTTATTGACTTGTACTTATCTTGATATATTTTTTGGATAATTTGTGTCTATATGCCATGGTTTGCTTATTTTTTAATTGTTGAATTTTATTAATCTTAAACAGGATGCATAACTGCATTCTCGATCTTGACATTTGGAGACATAACTGTCTTCTTTGCATCACACCTAATAATCTATTTTTTTCTATAAGTCTCTACTTTAGATTAATAAAATTTAATTATATTATTGGACAAGGTGCATCACTGCATCCTTGATTTTTTTTATGTCTCAAAAAGCATGTGCAACCGCATTATTAATCGAAACAAATAATTTAACGTACCTAAAATTTTGTCTAATGTTAAAAGAAAATACATAATCTTTATAAAGAAAAATCAAATAAAATAAAATACTAAAATTCTAAGATAAAATTTTGGATCATATTCATATCTTTTTATTTTATATTTTAATATTTTTATTACTCTTAAAATTAACATCAAAATTAAGTATACATTTTCTAATCAAACAAAACAATAACAAATTGTAAAAAGTAAAACTCATTTTTTGTTTGATAAAATAAAACAACAATAATTTATTTATGTATTTTTTTTTACCCTAACTATACCTTCTTTATCATTATTATCTAAATCAAGACAAGAACAATGTTATGACCCGTTCATTTTTAAGAGATCACAACTAAAAAATAAAAATAAATAAATAAAAAAACAAAAATCATCAATTAAAGCTACCTTCATTCATGAAATAGAGATATAACAACTAACAAATGAATCATTTCAATCAAATTCATGAATGAAACAAAAATATAATAAATCTTGTCATAAAATTACATCAAATTCCATGAATAAATTAAAGAGATAAGGCAAAGTTGAACCTTAAATAAAGAGAATAAGTACCGCAAAATCTTGATCAAACCTTGATTAGAACACCCACGAAACTTTGTCATTTTTGGTGTGGGCGTGTGTTGTATTTTGCTTCCATGTGTTGTAGTAATTGCAAGGAAATTAAAATATTTGGATGTTCTTTTTCTCCCTTTTTTGGCGTGTCTTTCTAGACGATTTTTTTTGTTTTCTCCGTGTGTGTGGTGTTGTTTTTGGAGTAGTATGTTTTGGTTTGTGGGATTTTGGGTTGCTGAAATTTTTTCTCCTTTTTTTGAAGTTCGTCGGTAGTATATGTAGTGGTGTATGTGTGTTATATGTTTTTCATCTCCTTTTTTCTTATTTTTTCTTGGTTTCTCCCCCTTTTTTCTGTTGTTTATGTTGGTAAGTAGTATATAGGTGTGGGGTTGAGGGGAGTGGGGGTGGTGTGTGTGTCGTGTATAGTGTGAGGAGGAAGTGGGGGTTAAGGTGAAGTGGAGGGTGAGGGTAGTTTAGGTTATTATAATTTTTAAATTAAGTATATATATATATATATATATATATAAAAATTATAAAAATATTAATTATTTTGAATTAATAAATTATAAGAAAAATCAAATAGCTAGTCTAAAAATATAATTAAGAAATACTAGCTTATTTATTAAAATTTAAATTAAAAGAAAACATATATTTTTTGTAATTTTCCAATCTTTTAAAATAAACTTACTAAAATACGATGAAAAATAAAATATTTAATTTATATATAAACCAATATTTATGTACTAAAAATGGTGTAATACCTTAAGTTCGGTCAAAAATTACGTGTCTACAATCTCTGTCTTTATTTCATCTTCGTTTTCGGTGGAGTGGGGACGTGTTAGGAATACCACCTCTGGATGTGTTTGAACGAAGCTGTTCTTTTGCAAATTTGAGTGTTTGTTTTGACCAATACCGATGACTTGAATAGTGCTCCAATTGAACAATATGAGTGTGCGGGTACAATGAGGCAAGTTAAGTTACATAGCTCATATGTGAACTCCAAGCATCTCGTTGTGACTAACCAGTGGATCTAGTTGATCTCTTGTGATGATCAATGCATGCTAACTCCATTATTGAGTCTTGTTTGATAATTGTATTGAATGACTTGTGTGGTGAGGTTGTCATGAATATTGTGTTTTATGACGGCTAGAATTTACCCCTTTGGTCTAATTGATTGAGTGAAGCAAGCAATTGAAATGATCTTAGGCAAAAGTTTTGAAGAGTGAACCAATTTGATAACATACCATTTTGTGGCCACCTTGTTAGATGTGTGAAATTCATTTGACACATTTTGAGCCTATCCTTTTGTTTGGAAGAATCTTGAGAAACATTGACCTCTTTGTCCCCTCACCTATAATCTTCATGAAGTATTGTTTTGTTGAGTAGTTGGGGGTCTACCAAAAAACAAGGAAAGGCAAGAATTGTGAAAAATCTCCCTTTGAAGCATAGTTCGAAAAATATGGAACCCCTCAATAAAAAAGAAGAGAAAAAACAAAAGAAATGGGGTATCCGTTTAGTCATGTTTAGTTAAATAATGGGGTGGATTATGAACATGTTTAAATGAGAAAGAGAAGGAGAAAAAGTGATTTTATGGTCATACTTCATGAAGGTAGAAGCCACTGAGTCAAATTGACCATACATTTACACTCAACCTCGTTACAAGCCCTGGAAAGACCTTTGTGATCTTGAGTGACCTAAAACGAATGTTGATTGGAAAATAAGGGCAAACATATGGGTGGTATCATGCATGTGTTCATCTTTGTGAGTGTGCGAGTTGTATTTGATTCCAGTATTTTAAAATTTTTAAGAATTTTGTGTAATTATGGAATCTTCCTTGTTATTAGGGCATTTGAATGCTTTTGTTGAGCTTGAACTTTTGAAGTAAACATTGTGAGCTTGAGAATACTTGATAATGGTGAGTCACAATTTGAAACTTATAGTGCACAATTGAACATTGTATGTGTAGTTTGAACCTCTTGTGCATTTGTGTTGAGTATTGAGTAGCAATGTTTGTAGACATCCTTGTTGTACAGATTGATCTTGAGTTTTACTTAAGGACAAGCAGAAGTTTAAGTTGGGGGTGTTCATGAGTCTGAGTCTTAAGTTTAGAATGTCATGTTACTCCGTCGGTTTACTTTATGTGATTTAAATTAACTAGACATGAAGTTGAAGAAAGTAATGAAAACTTTTGAATCATGTAGTAAGATGATAATAGTATATCCAAATATCATTAAAAAAATTCAAGATCAACAAAATATTTTTCCCTCTTCTATAAATGCAATTAATTAGTACTAAAATATCCTAACATTACTCCTGTTATATAAGTTACACATCAATTTCCCATAACAATGCTCCTAGCATGTCAATGTATTCACCATTTCTGCAAGTTTTCTTATACTTGTGAATGGAAATTTGTTGGTAGAATGATAATAATTAGGGGGAAAAGGGCACACATATTACACTTCCTAATATGTGTGCCCTCCTTCCCCCAATTATTCTCATTCTACCAACGAATTTCCATTCAAAAGTATTAGAACAGTTGGAGAAATTGTGAATACATTTACTTGACAACAACATTGTTATTGGGAATTGATGTGTAATTTATATAACATGTGTAATGTTAGGATATTTTAGTACTACTTAATTGCATATATAGAAGAGGGCATAAAGAAACAGTTCGGCAAAATATTTTGTTGATCTTGAAAATAATAACTGATATTTGGATATATTATACGCATCTTACTACATGATACAAAAGTTTTCATTGCTTTTTTAAATTTCATGTCTTCTTGAATAAAAATACATAAAATAAGGCGATAAAGTAACATTAACTTCTAAGAAATAGGAAAAGGAAAACAATAAAATTTAAATATTAATACTTTCTTTCAAATATAATTATATCAATCATTCGATCTCCTCTCAAAAATCATCATAAGACCTCACAAAACAAGACCCTTTTAATTAACTTGAATTTAAAATTGTTTGAAATAGTATCGCAATAGAGGTCAAACATATCAAAAAAAATCAAAAAAGCTCATCTCCACAGCTCAATATACAGCAAAATAATACATAGAACAAAAAAATTGATATTTTCATCTTAAATTCTTGAAATCAGAAACCCCCACCCCCACCCCTCTAATTTTCAACCATTAAGAAATCGATAGTAAAACCAAAAATCTTAGTGAAGTGCAAAATAATATACAGAACAGAAATGAAGCAACAAGGAAACATAAGTCGAGATTTCAACAAACAATGGGCATGCATGAAAATGCAAGAAATGAAGATTGAAAACTCACGTAATTGATTCACCAACTATGATTTTCTTTGTATTTATTCTAAAAAGATGAAAAACATTTTTCTTTGAAACCCATTTATTCTATTTCAAATTACAAAAACATGCAAAACAGAAGCTTTGGAGACGTTTGGTAAAGGCCTCTAAGGTGGTTTTTGGTCTAGGTAAAAACTTATATAGGGATTAATTATCAATTATATATATAAAATATTACTATTTAAATTATTATTATAAATATTTATTTATTTTACTTTCAGTTTTTACTATTAATACGACTAGTTTTGTCATTTAGCATTCTAATACATGTACTACTAATTAGGAATATCCTTTTTTTATTTGTTTAAATTAATTTAGTTAGTTTTTGAAATCACTCAACGATAACAATTTCATTATTTATTTTCCTTTAAATAATGTTTAAATTGGCAATTTACGTAATCTACAACAAATTCAGATAGTACACTCAAATATGATGATAATACACGTCATATACAACACATTTAGAGAGCTTGAGTTTTTTGAGTAATACTTTAAACTTAATAAGGGTGACTTAGTAAAAAGGATGTGTTGTTAGACCCTATAAAATTTAGCTTCATCAAAAACCCTAGAAGACATTTCTAGCCTATCAATTTCACTATATCTTGGTATGTTCGCCTATTGTTATGGCTGAAACAAATCCTCTGCATGATATTTTTTATCATTCCCATTGTATGACTACAAATAACATATATAGTATGATTTTTTTTATCCTTTTATCTGTCTTTTGATTTTGACAACACTCTATGTATTATTCAAGCATTTAAGGCTATGGATTTAAGATTTAATCTTTGACTCATGATATTTATTTTAAGATTTGGATCTAAATGTTTTTACTAATAATTTTCACATTTCGCATCATATAAAGGTTAATTATATTTAATTATCTCTATTTTCAATTTAAGTATTGTGATTAAAATTTAATACTTTTTTCGCGATTATTCAATTCAAGGCTCCAAGGTATAAATTTAATTGAACAAATATATGGAATATCATCATAAAATGTTAATGTTCTTTGTATCTAGTTCTTCTTTTTAATGAATTAGTCGTCAATTTTTCTTTAATGCTATTTCTCTTTATTAAACTATGCATTTGAGAATACTGTTAAATGATATTTCATTTTTTATGTAGAAAAATTATGCTTCAACAATCAATTATAACAACATCAAATTTCATTCTTAAATTATGTTTTTATCAGTGACACAATTCGAACTACTGAAATTTCTCTAACACACTCTTATTCTTATTTACCCTTATAAAAGAAAATAAAAAAAACTATATTAGAAAGGGAAAAAAGAAGTTACTTCCATTAAATTAATTATAATTTAATTCTCGATCATTTCTTTTGAGGATTTTCATTAAACAAAAAAGGACATATCAAAATTAATATGATTAACACTATTAAAATATAAATATATATCTATCTATCTATATATCCATCTATATATCGATCTATCCATCCATCTATATATCTATCCATCTATGCATCTATCTATCTATCTATCTATCTATCTATCTATATATATATATCCATCCATCCATCCTCCTTCCATCCATCCATCCATCCATCCCTCCCTCCGTCCGTCCATCAATCCATCCATCCATCCCTCCGTCCGTCCGTCCATCCATCCATCCATCAATCAATCCATCCATCCATCCATCCATCCATCCATCCATCTATCCATCTATCTATAACATCCCAAATCCGAAAGAGGGAGTTAGGGATGACTTCATAAAAGATGCAGGTGGAAACCATGAGGACCACACACGACACGTGGATGGGGCCACGACCATAGGTATGATGCGGGTCGATGGCGCCTGCATTGTCTAGAAGTCTCATGACCACAGCTTGACCAACAGACCGTTGGCCAGACCATGGTCCGTGGTTGGAGGGTCCATGGTTCAAGGCCCAAGATTTGGCTTCTGATGACCAACAACGGTCCACTAGGACTGGCTGTAGGTTAGTCCACGATCCGTCAAGTAGGGTCCGTGGTTGGTAGGTCGACATTTATGTTTCAGGGGCAGTTGAGCCTTTTCCTAATTAGTTCTTATATTACGTTATTTTCCCCTTCGCTAAGACCACTTTATAAGTGTTTTCAACCCCCAAATTAGTCTATTCACTTAATTCTTCCAAAATTACAAAAGTAGACCAATTCTCCTCTCCAAATTATTTCTCTCTCCAGAAATTTGAAGAAGAAGAAGGATTCAACTTAGGGTTTCAAGTCAACTCTCAATTCCTTCATTGAAGTCTATCATTTGGATTCAAGGTAAGCTACTATTCATCCATTGATTCCCTCCATTCATGGATTTTCCAAATTCCTCTTTTTAGAAGTTTAGAATTCCCCAATTGAGTTAGGATTTTCTTCAATTGTCATGGGTTGTTTTAATTATTAATTTAAATGATTGAATTATGATCTCCTTTGCATGAATTGATGAAATGTAATGATTTTATGATTATTTCCCATGAACCCGTGTAACCCCCATGTTTTCAAGTTATGATTCACGTGATGTGGGATTTTGATTGTAAAGGAAGAGTTTTATGGAATTAAGCATTTATTGTTAGCTTTACATGAATCCATAATGAAATCTGTATCTAACCATTGTTTTCTAAGTATTGATGATTGAAAGTGGGTTTTGAACCTCTAGAGGTAAATTATGAACTTATGCATTTTCTGATGAAATCTATGCAAATGTTTTTAGGGTGCTTTGAGAGTAAAGTACTAATGATTATGATGCGTTATTGAAAGGATTTTCTCATGTACACATAAAAGCTAGATGTGAAAGGTTTTCTCTCATAAAAAGGATTCTTAGGGTGAAAGACTTTCTCACCTAATTGAAATAGTAAGAGCTATCCTAATGAAACTAGCTTGGATTTGTTATCTTAGGATGCCTTTCCATGAATAATAAGGTCAAATAAGAAATGATTATTTCGTGTATTTATGCTAAACACCAAGAGGATATTGAGATAGAGGCTCTCCCGTTAGTAGAGGTTGGGTTTCTAGAAGCAATCTCCTTATCCCTTACCTATGTGCCCAATAAGATGATTGTCTTAGATAGACATTAGATAGTGGATCCACTTAAGCTAGAAGTTCATGGTTCTACCTTTGCTAGTGGGACAACCCTTTTTGGTGTGGGAGAAACCAGGGGATCCTGTTACAACTCACATGGTCTTTATGTCAGTTAAGACTAATCTCTAACATTAATAATGAACTAAGGTTACTTCAAGAAGTATCTCATATAAGTTTAAACGTTTTAAAGATGATGTTAGCTTGCATTGACCATGATTTTATGACTTATGTTTCTAACTCTTTTATATCATGTTTTAGCTTTATCAATTGCATATCATGGAATGACATGTCCATTTTAGCATGATTTAAATTTTTTATGCATGGCTGTCCTACTTGGTACACTGTTTTGCACCAACACATACACTTGTTTACATTTCCCCAAATGTAGGGTCCGACAGTCAGGTTTTTCAGTCTTATGGCTAATGGTTGAGTTTGAAATTTCCGAGCTTTAGTGAGTCCTCATTCTTTGAGGACGGCGTTTAGTGTTTGACTTTCTTTCACGTATTTCTCTTTTGGACATGATGTATGGGCTAGGCCTAATTTCATTCTATTGTATTAGATGGATATGATGGAACAAGTGTTTTAGAATTCTGCTTTTCTTTTATAAAATGTTTAGGACTTGGAATATTGTTTTAGTCTTATTGTTCTATTTTCTTTGTTATGAGAGCTAAGTGGCTTGTATAGAGTCCTTTGGGGTTCTATACACAATTTTACATCTAGGGTGTACCTCTGGGTCGTGACTAACTTTGTAATCAGAGCACAAGGTTTAGATTGATCCTAGGATGTATCATAAGCCACGTCTAGTCGAGTCTTGTTCATAAGTTTGAAGTGCGCCATATTTATGAATGAGAGGCTACAAGATGATTAGGAAACACCACTTCTTTCATTACTCTAAAGTTGTGCGATAGAGTTTAACTATAGAAGATCTCTTTCTTCTAATCTTTATTTGATGCTCTACATTACATTGCTAATTGAATAACTTATACTAGAAGCAATGTGAGGGAGAATGCTGAACAAGAAGCTCCTCCCCAAGCTCCTCAAGTTCTAGTCGATCATTTGACAAAACAAGTGACTAATGCGGAGTTTAGGGTTGCTTTTTAAGTGTTGGCTCAAGCCATGATGGCCCAAACCAATAGGGAGGTTGCGGTTCCTATAAACCCAAATGTTGGCACGGTAGCTTCTACAGTGACAGACTTCACTAGTATGTATCCGCCAAAGTTTCATTGTAACACCTCGTATATCAAAACGAAGAAAATCCTAGTTTTTAGAAAATCTGGTGCAGTACAAATGGAACCACCCACGAACCGTAGGTGGGGTTCCATCATTAAGGCCCAAGTCTTAATAGTCTCTGATCCTACCCCGTTGACCAGTATGATCGTGGTTAGACCTACGGACCATAGGTCTGACCGTAGGTGATGGTCAATAGCCAATTAGAGGGAAATTGCTGATGGATCCACTTCAAATTGTCATCACTCTTAGAACAAAATGAAAGTAGGTGGATTTAATCATCTTTCCAACGACACCGAGTTTGCTAAGATCCCATCTCTGAGTAATAAGTTATTCTCGTTTTAGTGAAGAGTAGTCGGGCAGACTTGACCAACGACCCCTACCTATGGTGCATAGATCAACCTACGGACCGTAGGTCTCTTCGTTGGTGGCCTTCAACAGAATTAAGTTAGGGTCGTTTTGGTCCTTTCACATATGAGTTGGGCTCCTAAAGTACATCGTTTAACCCCTAAACTATGTTGATTTACTCAGATTAAGCCTAATAACCTAGTTAGAACATAACCATATCCTTTATTCACCTAAAATCATCAAAACTAGAGCCAAAAGAGAAGAAACAAGTGACTCAAATCCCTCCAAGAACGCAACAAGTTTTCTTCAGTTCCAGCCCTGAAATCGAAGGATTTCTCCGTGAATTTCATCACCAAGTACGTGGGATTTCACTAGTGGGTTCCTTTCACCCATTAGGTCCCTAGAATTCAGTCATATTCTTGATTCCCTTCATATTATCTAGAAATAAGGTTTCTAGAATTTCAGCAAATTATTATGAATTAGTTACTGTAATGTTCCTAATCAGATTATCATGATTTTATTATTGTTTCGCGTAGATTCTTTCAAAAATTTAGATTTCTAGCTATGTAGTTCTTTTAGTTCATGAATTACACATGCTTGGTCAGATATTTCAGATATACATGCCTCATATTAATGTTGCATTTTTAGTTAGCATGTCAGTTTTGAGCTATCTAGTATTAGAGAAATTCAATTATAAATTGTTAATTACCTAATCAATTGGGAGAAGCTTAATACCAAGTGGACTAGGGTCAGTCACCCTCAAGTCTCAGAACTACGTGCCCCGTAGGTTGTAAGTCCACTCTATGGGCATCATTTTTGTGATCACGCCAGTCATGCCTCTATTCCTCTGGCAGGGTATATTGGGTCCTCTCAATGGGGCATATACATCGGACTCCACATTTATCTTATGTGGTTTTATGTCGGTTATTAGTACCTCCCACAGTTCAGTCAGACTCTAATGCATTGACCAGGTTATCAGTTACAGTTAGATTTCAGTTTCATCATGTTATTAACTTGGTTATTGCTTTCAGTTAGTTCATGTTCAGTATTTTCAGTGTAGTATCATGCTTAGCTCATATCATTGCTCAGTTATATGGTTTGTTCAGCTATGTATATTGTTCAGCTTTACTCTATCCTTCAGTACCTTTTAAGTACTGATGCATAATCTACGCTACATCTTCTCGTGATGTAGGTTTAGGTCCTCAGCTTCCAGATCATGCATAGATCGGTTCCCGATCTTCAGATCAACATCATCAGTGGTGAGTCATCATCCTTCGAGGACGATTGACATGACTATCTTTCCTTGCTTTTAGTCTTTAGTTTTAGTTTTTGCTAGATTTTGCTGGGGCATGTCCCAACACTTCTAGTTAGTTAGAGGCTATTTTTAGACAAAAACATATTCAGCTATAGTGTTAGAGTTTGACTTTTCAGTTGTATTCAAAATCTCTAATATGCTCAAATTACACCTCCCTAAAGAAGTATCAGTGATTGTTGTCAAATAAGAAACCAACTAGTAGGTTGGGGTCAATTCCACGAGGAATATGGTTTAGAATTAAACTTAACGCACTATTTTATTCGTTTAGTCAACTTATTTCCGAGACAAGTAAGTAAAGGGGGGTTTTTGTGTAACAAATAACTGATTGTTGTTTAGAGAACAAGTGAGCAAGATTCAAACTTTGGTTGTTATCAGTGAGAGACAGAAACTAGGGTATATGTGTTCCCCATAAGCTCATAACGCGGTAATCCTAATAATAGTAACCTATCCTAGTGTATCACATGGAAAGTGGTAAGTTATGTATCCCTAAGTGCTTGGTCAGCCAAATAGAGAATTTCACCCCGCACCTTGGTCCGACTATGTGTGTATAATTTATTAACCCTTACCTTTACCTTATATTAGACATCACATCAATGTATGGCTTAGTTTACACCCTCGCACCAATTGACATTAGACTATTAGATATTATCACACTAAATCTCTGTTGATAATTCTTTCTTATTAACTACCTCCTTGGTTCGGCAAGTAGCAACAACGCGAGTTCTAACGTTGGCCACAGTTATAAAGACTTCTAAAAGAAAGAATTATCAATACATGCATCAACACTATTCAAGAATTACTTAGTTGTTATTCATACTCTGTTAATCGCTCATGGTTCCACAACCCTAGTTGTGGATTTAGTTACCCGTGCTAGCAAGAACAAAATTCATAAAGTTTCTTCCAAAGAAAGGTAAGGCTCAAGGGGTGTTCAAAGGCGGTTCACACACTCACAAGGTAGGTCACAAAAGAGGTATATGTCAATTAGTTCACACTCTTAGAAGTTGCCTAAGATCATATCAAGAGATAGCATTACTTAGTTGACCGGACCAACGGGGTAAATTCTAGGATCTATCATGCATGGTTCAAAGTATGCTCATCACACTAGGCATTGACACTACAGTTAAACAAGACTCCACACTTTCGCTAGTGTGCAATGATCATCACAAGAGACTCAATTTGATATCAGGCTAGTCACAACGAGATGCAAAGAGTTCACATATTGTCTATGCAACTTCATTTGGCCACATCGTAGTCGCGCATTCATGTTTGTTCGATTGAGAGCACTACTCAAGTCATCGATATTGATTAGAATCGAGACTCAATTTTTTGCAAAAGAAAGCCACATTCAACACACGAGAGGTGGCAAAAAATTTCGGACGGGTCAAAATCATTTTTTAATTTAAAATGAAAGGAGCCACAAGCTCAAACATCCACAGAAAGCAGTGTAAACACAATTTAAGCACAAAACCCAAATATAAAAAAAAACACACAAACATTAATAACACACAAAGGTGGGCCTCACCCCACCACAAATAAAAGCATTTGTCCTCAGATGCACATGAAAAAATATCCAGAATGACAATTAAAGAAAGTTAGAGAGGGAAGTAAATAAGGGATCATGTCTAAGCAGTCGCTCCATCTGTATGGGCATCAGTACCCAGAGTGTTGTCATTCTGCTTTTGGTTCTCTTTTTCTTTTCGCTTTGTTTCACCTTTTACGGCGATATTAGCATCGATCATATTGTCCAACTCATGAGCTTGCCACAAAGGCGTGTATAACATTGTTGAACCCTTGAGCCCAAGAAGGGACATTAGGGTCAATGGGCATCCTCCTCCTCGAACTGGCTATCTTGTTCTCGCTCATTGTAGTTCTTCTGAACTTTTGTGCTCTTATGTGTCTGGGTGGTATGTTTCTTCCTGCAACTTCTGGTCTGGCCATGTCTGCAAAGTCTTGAGATAATGTTAGAACATATTTGACAACCAAATCAAAGACATTCAGCTGCAGAAACACTAGATAGTCCATTGGGAATGCCGCCGAATACATTCGATGCGGCAAAGAAAATCCGCCAAAGGTAATAGTGCAAAAGGAGTTAGGGGTGCAGACAAAGGGTGAAAAAAAGACTTTTGGTGAGTCGCCGAGTACTCTTGGCGACCTCATACTTCTCACCGAAAGTTACAGACACTACAACAAATAAAGCATGATAATAAGGGCAAGATAGGGTAAGTAGGTGAATCGCAGAATAGTTCGGCGAGCTCGTCACAGCTCACTGAATGACCCAACTTCTCAAAATCAACCCCGCAACCCGTAAAAACACAATTTAAGCACAAAAAACACAAATTCGATCAGGACCCATAATAGACGAATACCACCCATCCCTCATTAACTCCACTCAATGCATTGGAGAACAAAATTTCACAGGTTAGGCACTAAATGCGGGGTTAGCGAAGAAAAATCGACACAGAAACAATTAAACCAAATTAGGGATGTTCGATAGATTTCGACAAGATCACACATTTGCAAATGAGTACAATTTTGACAAGATAGTATGATGGGTTCGGGATACTATTTTTTGTGCTGATCAAATGGGTATTGAGATGCTAGGATGCACTGTAATCCAACTCGTAACACAATTCGATACTAAAATATTCTAAAAATGCAAGAAATGTAAAACTAGAGTGTAGGTGTGAGTTTGGGAAGATGAAAAAGTGAGGGAAAGTGAATTGGTTTGAAACTTTTAAACCTTTGGCTTGCAAAACCATCCATTTTTCGCCCATTCGATGACATTAGTCCAGATCACCGATATATTCGATAGAACGCCAAGTAGTCATTTGCCTCGCTGAAGTTTACAAAACCTCGATGATTTGTGGGAGTCCAAACGGCGATCTCTGTCGGGATCGCCAACACGATCGGTGGTTAGCTAATAATTTCTTGTGCTCGCCGAGTTTTCCAGACTCCAATGGAAGATGGTCTTGAGTCTAACAGCGGTCTAGTTCGGAGTTGCTGAACCTTTCGGTGATACGCAGATTGGACCTATTGCTCGCCAATCTACACTTTTCGTTCACTCTCCACAATTCCATCTGTACAATCCACACATAATTATTTTATCAAAGAAAAAGAAATCAATAAATGGTTTTGGGTTGCCTCCCAAACAACACATTAGTTAACGTCATTGCACGATGCAAGTCCACCTTCAAACCTCACTTTTGGGCTTGACCATAGTGTCAGTAGGAAAACCCTCTTGCTGTCTCAGATTGAGATAAGACGAGATATGACCCATGTGGGTCTCTAACTCCTTGATCGAAACTGAATGGGAGGTGACGGTCTGGCCAAGGATGTTTATTGTGGTATATTTTTAGGAAATAGGATTGGGCGAGGTCGAGAGAGATGACAGCTGAATTTCTGCAGAAGGAGCCACCTACGAAAGTGACTTACGAACCATAGGTCTAGTCACTCTCCGTAGGTGGGTGGCATAGATGGAGCATCAGGGATGTCTTGACCAAGTGTGGAACTACGGAGGCCATCAACAGAGCGTAGGTCGACCCACAGTCCGTCCTACACATCTGTCGTTTGTATCAGAGATTTTGAGTTCCAATACCTAATGAAATGTTATAAGTGTGGAGCCACGGAAGGGGACCCACGGATCGTAGGTCAACCTACAGTCCGTACTGCATCTGTCTGTCATTTTTGTCTGAAAGTTGATGGTTCCAGCTTCTGAGAAAAAGTCTAAGTCTTGAGCTACGGAAGGGACCTACAGACTGTAGGTCGACCCACGGTCCATAGGTCAGTCTCGTCGATCGAAGCCGCGTCCAACAGTTTATTTCTTTGTTTCTTTTCCTTTTTGTTTAGGAGAAGTTTTTCTATAAATAGGGTATGTAAACCTCATTTTTGGGGGTTAGCCACTATTGTTTAACTTTAGTTCTTGGTGTGTTCTTGGGAATTAAGGTTCAAACATTAGCAATTTAATTTCCTATTATTGATGTATAAATTGGCTTTGAATTTCAATTGAAGATTCCGGGTTTCTACTCATTACGTAAGTTCATGGATTCTTCTTCAAAATCAACCTCACAATCTAGTATCACAAAATCCATCGTAAAGATAAACGACTCCACTTTCACTAGTACATCTTGGAGAACACCAATGGGCCTCTTCACAGTTCTATTGTCCATGAGTAATCTCATCACAGTCAGTTTCGGAGCACCTAAACCCAACTTCTTGTAAATAGTCAATGGCATCAGAGTAATACTAGCACCTAAATCATACAACGCCTTAGCAAAGTGCAACAACCCGATGGTGAAGGCAGCATGATTCTCATTCTTCTGCACAAGTGACCTTGTAGCAATAGAACTACAATGTTGCAACCTATCATCATCTTCAAAACTGACGGCCCTCTTCTTAGTCACCAAATCTTTCACGAACTTCGCATACCCAGGCATTTGCTCCAAAGCATCTATCAACAGAACATTGATTGAAAGATGTTTCAACATAGCAACAAACCTGCAGTACTTTCCTTCTTCATTCTTCTTTACCAACCTCTGTGGGAATGGAGGTGGAGGTCTAGGCATGGGAACAACTTTTTAGGTTATCTCCTCTTCCTTCTCCGTAGCATTCTTGGACTCTCCAGTAACCTTACTCTCCTTATCATCTTTCTCAACTACAATATCAACCTCAGATAGCATAGGTGGATCAATGGTCTGCTTACCCCCTTGAGTAGTGACTGCCATATAATGCCCATCAATCATCGAATTTTGGATGGTGTTGCTAGGAAGTGTGCCAGGTAGACATGGGTTCACTGTAGTGGAGAACTGATTCATCTGCTGCTCAAGTTGCTTGATCGACCATGCATGGGCATCAAATTTTTTCCCAATACTAGACAAGCCATTCCCCATCTCCTTCAAATTCTCATCAGTCGAATAGAACCTCTTCATCATATCCTCAATCTGTGACATACAATCCCCAGCTTCCTTATTGCCAGATCGGAGACGGGACATAATGACCAACCCTCTCTTTTCTATTGCAAAAGTTGTGCTGGTTGTATTTGTTGTCCCGATTGTAGTTCCCATCCCGGACTTATTGAGCCACTCAATTGTAGTTACCATAGTTCCGACATTGGTTTCCTTGACCTTGGCGCCAATTATCCAAAATTGACCCTTGGGTGTTTGTCACGACCCGAGAGCACCCCCTAGCCGTAACATGGCGTACTCGACCCCGAACGGGTCTAATACAAGCCTCATAGCATTCTTGAACATAAGACATAGGAAAATAGAGAAGAATTAAAAACTTTCTTTACAATCAAAGACATTTTTCATTAAAAGCAAGCGGAAGACTTTCAAGACTTTATATACTATGTCTCAAACCATCTAATACTTTGAATACAACATTGAGACTTAGCTCATACAAAAGCATTAACATAAACTAAAGACAATAGGAACATAATGGATTTTGTCCTCCAAACTATGAGGACTCACCAAGTCTTCATCTTCAAGCACCTTAGAAACCTATCCATCAATCATAGAACACCAACATCTCCAAAGCCTACACTTTGGTAAAAAGGGAAAAGAATAGGGTTAGCACATTAGATGCACTAAGTATGATGACCATGCAAAAACATGCTTTAAAAGGGACATTTGAGTTGAAAGTCATGCTTTTATGCCATTTTTGTAAAACTTCATGAACATTGATACAATGGGCTTAATAGAAGTCACAACCAACATACAAAGTAACATAATTCACATTTGAACAAGATCACATATAATCCTTTACCTTCACCTTAAGCCTCCACCTCAAGTAACCCTCAAGCTATACCTTGTGCAATGTATGGGTAGCGTCCCATATCACCACCCACACTAAGGCACCACCTTAAGGTCACCAAAAGTGAACTTACCATTCATCCTTTCCACCTTTACACAATAAAGCATTTAAGAGACATAAAAATATGAGTCACACCATCACATTATGAACATCATCTAAGACAACTCTAAGTTGTACTGGTACAATGTGCAAGTAGCATCCCATACTACTACTCACACTAAGTACTCCTTTGAAGTCACCATAGACAAGGCACATTCATATACAATAGACATAACAAGGAAGTAACTCATAATACAATCCAAGAATAGCATGCATCTTTACAATTAAGAATATAAGAGTCAACATTACTCAATAACATCATTTAGAGGACTTTCATTCATTAGTTATTAGATCAACATTCTCCTTGACTTCTTCCTAGGAGGACATTCAAACAATAGTCATTAAGACTTAGAGAACTCACTATGACCCTCTCAAAGCCTACTCGTGCAATGCATGGATAGCATCCCATACTACTACCCACACTTTGTAGAACTCCTCAATAAACCATAATGCACATCTCACATGATGGAAATAAGCGGTTAAC
The DNA here is from genome assembly GCA_036250505.1 of Solanum acaule. Lineage (NCBI taxonomy): Eukaryota > Viridiplantae > Streptophyta > Magnoliopsida > Solanales > Solanaceae > Solanum > Solanum acaule. Next base: position 29,098 of record JAJOOR010004662.1, read on the forward strand.
CCGACATAGACCATGAGAGCTAGATCATGGAATCCGATGTACTATCCCACATCGTAAGGGTTGGTCTACTTGCCTAAGGTAAATCGGTTCACATTAGCTCGGATGGAATCCACTAGCTAATATACTATGTGGGCACATAGTTATGGGATAGGAAAATGTTCATTGGAACTCTAACCTAACATTGTGAGAGTTTCCATCTAACCATTTCCACTCAGTGCTTTGCCTCCATTCTCATAGAGTAGTTCATTCACATTAACATCATTGTACTTGAGAGGGCTACCTATCACTAGGTCTACTGACCCAAAGTGCATTACACAAGAAAGGGCCACTATCACTAGGTCTACCGATTCAAGGTACATTAGGAATAACTAATTGAATTTCCAAGAAGGGTGCCATAAACATTGGGTTTACCGATACATGGTCATCATTTCACAGATGAAAGGGCTACCAACACTAGGTCTACCGATTCAAGGTTTTTACATTCACATTGAGTTCTAGACTCATCATGAAGGGCTACCAACTCTAGGTCTACCGGTTCATGTCATAGCCTAAAATACCTCATCACTCATTTATGAAAGGAATGCCATTGGCCTATCGATTCATATTCATCAAGTCAAGACACATTCATTACTCAATAGAGGATGCCTAAGCCTTCCAATTCAAGATTCAACAACACTTTCATTCATTGAAGAAGAGGGTGCCTACGCCTACTAATTCAAGATACTTCATTCATGATCACATTCATCAATACGAGAAAAGGATGCCTTAGCCTACCAATTCAAAAAATCACATTCAACATAGCTCCATCTCAATTGTTTAGAGGCTTCATAGACAGACAATCAGTTAGTTAAATTCATTTGTCACTACTTTATTATTGGCTTATGTTTTGAGACTCGAGGTTGCCATTTTGGCTAAGTTTGTTCACTTATCAAGAATAGGGCACCTAAGTCTACCAATACAAGATACAACATTACATTATAAAAGCCCTTCACATTCCATCATCAACATTCATGAGTGTCAAATTGAGAAATAGACTTTCAATACTAACACAAACACATTGAATACAAGATCACCATTCTATCATTGAATCACATGCAAATCATTCACATTATACAACATCATGATCATACTTCAATTCATCACACTATGCCTTCAAGGCTATGATCACAATGTACATAGTAAGTGAACACCTCCACCTTTCAAGTAGATCAACAATTCAAGCACAATTCTACATTAACATGAAATTAGGTCAAACTTGCCCTTTCAAGGCTATGATCACAATTCATCAATTCACCAACAATTCACCATAATTATACATAGATGATGATACAAATCAATAATCTAAATCAATCTAGCAATAAATACATCAACATTCATCCATAATCAACAAACCCACTTCATAAGGAACAAGTTAGAATTTGAGAGAAATCATGGGTTATAGAGTATTTTCATCTTAATTCATCAATTAAACATCAATATAATCATAATTTATCATTCAAAAATGTTTGATTCAAGAACCCATGAGATCGAGTGAAACTTAGGGTTTTTGTGAAACTTGAAAACTTTGAAACTTCTTCGAAATTGACTCTAGGTGTAACGACCCGTAAAATAGTAGGATGAACTAGAGCCTTATCGTGAGGGTCAACATCAAGGTATGTGTTAGTCTACATAGTTGAAGGGCCTTTAATATTGGTTAAGGGTTGCTAGGGAAAGGTGCCCAGCCAAGGGAGCAAGGCCTAAGCCAAAGGCCAAGGCTGCCCAACCTTGGCCAAGCACTGCCTCATGACCACAAACCACTTTACAGTCAGTGGCCTTGACCATGTTTTGTAGAAGTGGCCGTGAAGGTCACTTGGTGGCATGGAAAGCAAGGCAGCTTGGCCAAGCTACTTCCCAAGTTCCACAGATCACTACACGGCCAGTGGTCTTTACCACGACCCGTAGAAGTGGCCGTGAAGGTTACTTGGCCTGGTGGAGGCTTGGACACTAAATGGAGCTACTTCCTAGAGGACCATGGGTGCCACCACGGGCCGTGGTCCTCCTTCACGGACCGTCAAAGTTCCCTTGGTCTCTGACGGGGCTGCCCAAATTAAAGGTTTTTAAGTAATTTTGTTTGAATGTTTTATTATGTGGGGTTTATTTTAAATGGCTTATATCATAAATATAAATAGTTTTAAGTCTTGAAATACTTCATTTACTCCTTATTTCACCAAGACCCAAATCAAAACCCCCAAAGTTCTTCTCTCTCAATATTTCTCTCTCAAACTCAAGGAAGAAGAAGAAGTGGGAACTAGGGTTTGGATACAAAGCTTTCTTCATAAAAATTCTTTGGGAAATATTAGTAAAAGGTATGGTGATCCTTCATCTAGGGTTAGTCTTCGCCCTAGAGTCAATTTCAAAGAAGTTTTCAAAGCTTTTCAAATTCATGAAAACCAAGGGTTTTACTCAATCCATGGGTTCCTCTTCCAAATAATTTCAAATAGTTTCTAATGTCATATATTGATTGTATTTGTGTTTATTTGATGATTTATGGTGAAACTAATCCATGAACCCATGATTTCTCTAAATTCCTAAATTGTGTTTTCATCAAGTGGGTTGGATGATTATGAAAGCTTATGATTGAAATATGCCTTAATTGCTTTGGGTTATTGGATTTTCTCATTATATATGTCTTAATTTTGGTAAATTTTTGGTGTATTGACGATTTGTAATCATGGCCTTGAAAGGGCAAGTTGTGACCTAATTATAAGTTAAAAGTAGAATTGTTTATGAATTGTTAATCCACTTGAAAGGTGGAGGTGTTTACTTATTATGTGCATTTTGATCATGGACTTGAATGCATATTATGATAAGTTGAAGTGTTATCATGATAATGTGTGATTGAATGGGAGTTCAATGAAGCTATTGTGATCATGTTTTGAATGTAAATGTGTTATTATTGAAATGCTATTTTCTCAATGTGACACTTATGAATGTTGATGATAGAATATGAAGGGTTCTTCAATATATGGTATATCTCGAATTGGTAGAGCTTATGCATCCTCTTCTTATATAAATGAGTGTATCGTTTTTGTTGAACCCTTGGATCGGTAGGCTAGTGGCACCCTTCCACACATGCTAATAATGAACCTTGGGAACGGTAGGCCTAGGTCACCCTTCCACTAATGAAGGTTAATGATGAGCCTTTAACCGGTAGGCCTATGGCACCCTTTCAAGAGAAGTTAATGAGATTTCCTAAATGTACCTTGAATCGGTAGTCTTAAGGCACCCTTTCATGTGTTAATGAATGAATTGGAGTCGGTAGTCCAATGACACCCCTCATATGTGATAATGTCAAAGTAATGAACTATTCTATGGGAATGTAGGCTAAGCACCAAGTGGATTTGGTTAGATGGAAACTCCCCTAAAGTTAGGCATGAGTTTCAATGATCGTCTACGTTATTCCATAAATTATGTGGCCGCATAGGTCTAGCTAGTGGATCCACCTAAGCTATATGAACCGGTCTTCCTTAGTCAAGTAGACCACCTCTTTATGGTGCGGACACTTATGACACCGGATTCCATGACAAGCTCTCATGGTCTATGTCGGTTAAAGCTTACTTCCCATCATGTGAGATTTCATTATGGGTTCTGGATAGGTTCTATAAAGTGTAGGTAGTAGTATGGATGCTACCTATATATTGCACGAGTAGGCTTTGAGAGGGTCAGAGTGAGTTTCTCTAAATCTTAATGGCTATGACATGATTGTGTCCTAAAGGAAGTTATTAAGGAATGTTGGCTCTTAAATGTTCAATATGATATGTATGCTATACTTGGGTTATATTATGAGTTATTTTCCCTTGTCATGCCTTATGAAATGATATGTCTCTTTTGTATGGATATTGTGCAAAGGTGAAAAGGAAGAAATGGTAAGTTCACTCTTGGTGGCCTTATTGTGGTGCCTTGGTGTGGATGGTGGTATGGGACGCCACCCATGCATTGCACAAGGTAACGCATAAGTGTCATTTAAAAGTGAAGGTTTAAGGTGAAGGTAAAGGTTTGCATGTTAATATTGTCATGGTGTGATATTATGACTTGTATGATGTTGTTACTTGTCTTGTATGTCTTTTGTGCTATTGTACATGATGTTTCTAAAAAGTAGCATAGTGCATGATTTTAAACCAAAAATGTCCCTTGTAAAGCTTGTTTTTGCATAGTCATCATACTTAGTACATTTTTATGTGCTAACACATATTTCTACCTTTTTAACTACAAGTGTAGGTTCCGTCAAGTGATTGCTTCCATCTAGATTTTAAGAGCCTGGATTGGGTCTTCTCCAAGGCTAAGAGTGGTATGTCCTAATTGACTGAGGACAAGTGTCTTTTTGGAGGTTCCTTTTTATTCATGTAATAGACAATTCAAGTGTTTTTTATTGTTATGGGTCGTGTCCCTACTTTAGTTTTCAAGTACATTGTAAAGATGGCCATGTGAGACTTAGTATGTGTCTTTGAAAGTTATTTAAATACGTATTTTGATGTTTTAGATTTAAATAAGTTGTTAATTCTGCTCTATTTTCATTATTGAATGCAATGAATGACTATGTGGCTTGTGTAAGACCCCTTCGGGGTCTAGTACGCCATGTTACGACCAGGGGGTGCTCTCGGGTCATGACAAACATGGTATCAGAGCATAAGATTTTGGAAATGGTTTTTAGGATCAAGTCTCACAAGCAACTTCTAGCAGAGTCTTGTTCATCGGTGTGAAGCGCAACACATTTATGAGCAAGAGGCTATAGGACATTAGAAAGTTAAACATCTTTCATATTCTTGAAGTCGTGCCTTAGAGTTTAGCTTTATAGATGCATTTTTCCTAACCCTTCTATTGTGTTTATAGGATATGAATACAAGGGCTAACCCAAGAAGGATGGAAGAGGAGATTGTGAACGAGGGAGTTCCTCCCCAAGGACTTCAAGGTGACCAAGTTCCTCAATGCAATCAAGGAAATCAAGTTTCGGTGGTTCACCCATACATGACCAATGAAGAGATTAGGGCAGCTTTTTCTAACTCTAGCTCAGACTATTGAAGCCAACCGAGATGTGGGGTCTAGGGTGAATGTTAATGAGAGTACCATGGCCTCAAGGTTGAGAGACTTTGTGAGAATGAGTTCTCCAACTTTTCTTGGCTCTAAAATAGGAGAGGATCCCCAAGAGTTTCTAGATGAAGTTAAGATAGTCCATGCTATGGAGGTAACCTCTAGGGAGAAAACGGAGTTGGCTTCCTATCAACTCAAGGGTGTTGCCCAAGTGTGGTTCACACAATGGAAATCCAATAGGCCAATTGAAATGGGTCCTATAGAATGGGAGGATTATAAGGGAGCTTTCCTTAGTAGGTACTTTCCCCATGAGAAGAGGGCGTGTAAGGTTGAGGATTTTATAACCCTTAGGCAAGGTAGCATGAATGTGGATGAGTATTCTTTGATGTTTACCCTATTATCTAACTATGCTCCATCCTTGGTGTCCAACCATAGAGATGAGATGAGTAGGTTTGTGACCGGTGTATCTGACCTAGTCAAGGAAGAGTGCCATACGACAATGCTCCATAATGACATGAACATTTCTAGGCTCATGGTGTATGCTCAATCCATTGAGGAGTCCAAACTTAAGAGGGTGAATAGGGATTTGAAGAGGGGTAGATCCGATGAGCAAGGTTAACCTAGGTTCAAGAAAAGGTCTCCAAACCAAGAATTTTCAAGTGCTCATAAGGTTAACCAAGAGAAAGGTGGTGGATCTCAATTTTCTAAACCTACTTGCACCACTTGTGGCAAGAGGCACTATGGGAAGTGCCTAGCCGGTACTAATGGGTGCTATGGTTGTGGGAAAAATGATCACAAGGTGAAATATTGCCCTACTCTTATGGCTAGAGGAAGGGAGGCCAAGGAAGCTTCTCTTAGTGACCCGAATCTTGATGCTCCAAAGAGGAACCATTTCTATGCTCTCCAAGCTAACAAGGACAAAGAAGCTAATCCAGATGAAAGCACCTGTAAGTGATAGTTCTTTATGGTCATGAATGTCTTGATGAGGTTCCTATGTTGTTTTTCATGTTAGCCTTAGTTGGGTTTTCTCCTAAGTAGGGGATGGTATGTTGAATAGTAGGTTGTGGTTAGTCTTGGTATCCTTATCTCTTTCCTCCTATTCCTATTCAAGCTTGAGACCATGTAACATCCGGCAATATGAAATAACTATGAAGAGGTTTAGAATCGGAAATAGTCATTTTTGGAAAGAATTTAAAATCTGGAAATTTGGTTAAGTATGGGAAAAAGTGAGTTTTTGGCCAACTTTGAGCAGTCATAACTCCTAGCTCAGGATGATTTAGGTGTAGTTCCAGTTATGTTTGCGAAGCTCGTGGAATGATCTTTCCAACGCCGCCGAGTTTACTCGATTCCGAGTTTGTATGAGTGAGTTATGCCCTTTGGAAGTTGGGCAGTTGGATGGGAAGTCCGTCCGGAAATTTTAAGGGTATTTTGGTCTTTTCCCTAACCAATTCTTTTGGTTATATTAGTGTGTTAGACTGATCTTTTGATCAGTTTTTCCCTTTTTAAAGAGTGAGAGTGAGGGTTTGTGAGTGAAGAGGAGAAGAAGAGGAGAAAGAGAAGATCAAGCAAGGTTTCGTCAAAGATCGTAGTGGATATCGTCGGGGGTGATCCCTACTAGGTATGTGAGTTCATAGTGTTGGGTTGGTTCTTTTCCCCACACACCAAACTCGTTTTATTTCTGAGAAAAGATTTAGTTGTGTTGTTGAAGTTGTTGGTTGTGTTGTTGATGTTCTTGATTGTGTTGTTGAAGTTCCTTGTGATTTGGGACATGTTTCCGGTTGTGTTTTTGAGTTGAAACCTATTGTATGTTGAGGGGTTTATGATTCTAAGTACTTGGGGTTGGAACCTTTGAGGTTGAGAAGGTTTAGAATTGGAGAAATGAAGGAGAAAAGTCGAGTTTTCGGGGAAAAGGGGTGGCGCGTTGCGCCTTGCAGAGCGCCCCAAGAAGTGTTTTGAACTTCTCCCCTTGGGGCGCCGCGCCTTGCAGAGTGCCTCAGCTGGCCTTCTAAGTTTTGAGGGCAGGCGCCCCGCGCCTTGCTGAGCGCCAAGGACGCTAAGTTTCCCCATTCCTTCCACACTTTTTCACGCATGTTCCTTGGTATTGTACCTATGTTTCATAGTTGTTTCCAACACTCCAAGGTACGTCTAAACGTCAAGAACTCATCCATAAATGTGTGATCATATACCTTGAATCCACAATCCAATTCAACGCGAGTTAGGATCAAGTCAAAGTGAAGTTAGAGTCAAGTCAAACAAAGTTAAGAAGTAAGTTCAAGCAAGTCTTTAAAGCTTTTCAAGAGTCGTTATTAAACATTTTAACTTCGTTTTAAGGTTCAAGTTTCAAGTCGAGCAAAGAGTATAGAGTTTCAAGCTAAGTAAAGAGTATCGAGTTTCAAGTTAAGTCAAGAGTTTAAAGTTGAGTTCATTTGTCAAAAGCTATTAGGGAACTAAGTATTCCCAAATAAGTTTATAAATGATTTTTTTTAATTGAGTAAGAGGGGAACCATGTTTTCCAAAAGAGCCTTTGGGCTAAGTTTTGAGTAATTACCTCAACTAAAGAAAAATGTGTTTAAACACACTTATGAGCCAAAGTATTATTTTTGGGAGTAGTATTGAGCACCGAATTGGGGACACGAGTTCATATTAACTCAACTCTCCATAAGAACCATGCGCCAACATTGGACTTAACAGGTCTTTCTTTTTAGGTGATCACGTAAGATTAAGCTAGTGGATCCACTAAGTTAGAGTAAGGTCCTATATCACGGCAAGGTATATGATGGTCCTTGGGCAACGTGAGGTAAAATGTTGTATCATCACTAGGGCTTATAGTGGTGATTGTCGGTTAAAGAACCTCCCACAAAAGTTATATTACTTTTATATAAGTAAAGTTGACTTTGTTATTGCTTTATCATTAACGAACTAAGTTGTTTATACTGTTTTACAAGCTTTATATATTGCATGTGTCTTATTGCTTTATATATTGAGTTCATTTATTCATGAGTCGAACAGAGCCAAGGTAAGTGTTCTCTTGTACTCTTTTCAATCTTAAGTTGTGGTTTAGCTTTCCAGTTCGCATACTCATACATTCCATGTACTGACGTCAGTTGGCCTGCATCTTATTATGATGAAGACGCAGGTACCCAGGATTAGCATCCAGCACGCCATTGATCCAGTTGAGCACTCCAGAGTCAGTGGTGAGCCTCCTTGCGTTTCGGAGGACTCGGTTATTTTGTTCTCTTTGGTTTGTTTTATTAGGATGTTGCGGGGTCTGTCCCAGCATCTATATCAGTATTGTAGAGGCTTCATATACAGTCAGTCAGTTAGTTTTGAGTCTCTCATCTATGTATATATATATTATTCTATTTTGAGACTCGAGTTGCCCTTTTAGCCAGATTTTATCAGTTGGTTGTTTTATAACCTTCCTTTGCATTGAGTTATGCTGTTGAGTTAAGTTTACACTGAGTTCGCTTGGGGGCCAGCATTGGTCTTTGAGTGCCGGCCACGTCCAGGGTGTAGGCTCGGGGCGTCACAAACTTGTTATCAGAGCCCAGAGTTCAAGAGTCCTAGGGAGTCTATGAAGCCGTGTCTGTAGAGTCCTAGTTATCGGTGTGAAGCGCGCCATATCTATAATTAGGAGGCTACAACATTTAGGAAGATTTCTCACTTCTTTCACACTCATCATCGTGCGTTAGAGTTCATCTCTAAAAAGTTTCTTTTTAATTCATGCTTGCGCGTGTTTCAGATAGTCATGCCTCCGCGAAGAGTTGGCAGAGGGCGTCTTCCTAGACGTTATGTTGATGAGCTAGAGTTACCTTATGCACCGGGAGTGCAACATCAAGGGGAAGTTTCTAATGTCGAGTTCAGAGAGGAAATTAGAATTCTGAGTCAAGCTGTAACTAATCAGATTGGTCAACAGAGGGGAGCTCGACATGAAGGAGCTGACACTTCTAGGATTCGTGAGTTCTTAGGGATGAATCCTCCGAGTTTCATGGGTTCGAGCACTACTAAGGATCCAGAGAACTTCATTGAGGAGCTGAAGAAGATTTTTGATGTGATGCATGTGGTAGATATTGAGCGGGTTGAACTAGCTGCGTATCAATTGAAGGATGTTGCTAGAACTTGGTTCGACCAGTGGAAAGGGGATAGAGTTGAGAATGCACCACCTGCGAATTGGGCCTGTTTTGAGGAAGCTTTCTTGGGGCGTTTCTTTCCTCGAGAATTGAAAGAGGCCAAGGTACGTGAGTTCCTCACACTTAAGCAGGAGTCTTTGAGTGTTCATGAGTACAGTATGAGGTTCAGACAACTATCCCGATATGCTCCGGAGATGGTTGTGGACATGAGGAATAGAATGAGTTTGTTTGTTGCTGGTCTGTCTCGGTTGTCGAGTAAGGAAGGTAGGGCCGCAATGCTTATCAGGGACATGGATATATCAAGGTTGATGGTCTATGTACAACATATTCAGGAAGAGAAGCTGAGGGATAGGGAAGAGTTCAGAAATAAGAGAGCCAAGACCGGTAATGAGTCCGGGCAGCAGAAAGGTAATGTGAACCGTTCATCCTTTCAGCAAAGGCAAAAGGGACCTGCTCCATCATCTGCTAGAGCACTTGCACCCAGATACAGAGGTGAATTTAATGGCCAGAATTCGAAGGACTTCAAGGCTAGACCAGCACAGTCTTCAGGTAGTGTGGAACAAGGAGGTAGTTTGTTTCCCGCATGTGTAGGTGTGGTAGAACCCACCCCGGTAAATGTCGTGATGGCCAGACAGGGTGTTTTAAGTGTGGGCAAAAGGGCCACTTCATGAAGGAGTGCCCTAAGAATAAGCAAGGTAGTGGAAATTTGGGCAGTAGGGCCCAATCTTCTTCAGTTGCTCCCCCAGACAGGACGGCACCTATAGGAGCTACTTCTAGTACCGACGGATGAGCCAACCGCCTCTATGCAATCACCAGTCGCCATGAGCAAGAGAACTCTCCAAATGTTGTCACTGGTATGATTAAAGTATTTTCTTTTTATGTGTATGCTTTGCTAGACCCAGGAGCAAGTTTATCTTCTGTAACTCCTTATGTTGCAAATAAGTTTGATGTTCTTCCTGAAAGACTTTGTGAACCCTTTTGTGTTTCTACACCAGTTGGGGAGTCTATTCTAGCAGAAAGAGTTTATCGTGATTGTCCTTTTTCTATCAATCACAAGAGCACCATGGCTGATTTGGTTGAGTTAGACATGGTAGATTTCGATGTCATTTTAGGTATGGATTGACTTTATGCCTGTTATGCATCATTAGATTGTAGAACTCGAGTGGTCAAGTTTCAGTTTTCGAATGAGCCATTCATAGAGTGGAGCAGTAGTTCAGCAGCGCCTAAGGGTCGTTTCATTTCGTACCTGAAGGCAAGAAAGTTAGTTTCGAAGAGTTGTGTCTATCACTTAGTCCAAGTTCATGACTCTAGTGTTAAGATACCTCCTTTTCAGTCAGTTCCTATAGTAAGAGAGTTTCCAGAAGCTTTTCCTGATGATCTACCTGAAATTCCTCCTGAGAGAGAAATAGAGTTCGGCATAGATCTCATTCTAGATACTCATCTTATCTCTATTCCGCCTTATAGAATGGCACCAACAGAGTTGAAAGTGTTGAAAGATCTCCTAGATAAGGGTTTCATTCGACCGAGTGTCTCACCTTGGGGCACTCCGATCTTGTTTCTGAGAAAGAAAGATGGTTCCCTTAGAATGTGTATAGACTACCGCCAGTTGAATAAGGTTACCATCAAGAATAAGTACCCTCTTCGGAGGATTGATGATCTTTTCGATCAGCTTCAGGGTGCTACTTGTTTTTCAAAGATTGACCTCAGATCAGGCTATCATCAATTCAGAATAAGGGAATGTGATATTCCAAAGACAACTTTCAGAACCAGATACGATCACTATGAGTTTTTAGTCATGTCTTTTGGTTTGACCAATGCACCGGCAGCTTTCATGAACCTTATGAATAGAGTCTTCAAACCTTATTTAGATATGTTTGTTATTGTCTTTATTGATGACATACTAATCTATTCAAGGAATGAAGAAGATCATGCTAGTCATCTCAGAATAGTTCTTCAGACTTTGAAAAATAAGGAGTTGTATGCCAAGTTCTCTAAGTGTGAGTTTTGGCTTAAGTCTGTGGCGTTCCTAGGCCACATTGTGTCCGGTGATGGAATTAAAGTTTATACTCAGAAAATTGAGGCAGTGCAGAATTGGCCTAGACCCACATCTCCAACTGAAATTAGGAGTTTCTTGGGATTAGCTGGCTATTATAGAAGGTTTGTAGAGGGGTTCTCATCTATTGCATCTCCTTTGACCAAGTTGACTCAGAAGACAGTGAAATTTCAATGGTCTGAAGCTTGTGAGAAAAGCTTTCAGGAATTGAAAAAGAGGTTGATTTCTGCTCCAGTTTTCACCTTACCAGAAGGTACTCAAGGTTTTGTGGTGTATTGTGATGAATCTAGAGTTGGTTTGGGTTGTGTCTTAATGCATAATGGCAAGGTCATAGCTTATGCCTCCAGACAGTTGAAGGTTCATGAGAAGAACTACCTAACCCATGACTTAGAGCTAGCTGTTGTAGTATTTGCTTTGAAGATATGGCGTCATTACTTGTATGGTGTTCATGTCGATGTATTTACTGATCACAAGAGCCTTCAATATGTGCTTACTTAGAAAGAGTTTAATCTCAGACAGAGGAGGTGGTTAGAATTACTCAAGGATTATGACCTGAGTATTCTTTACCACCCAGGTAAGGCTAATGTTGTTGCTGATTCTTTAAGCAGGTTGTCTATGGGTAGCAAGCACCACCTATATTGAAGAAGGAAAGAGAGAGTTAGCAAAATATGTGCACAGACTGGCATGCTTGGGAGTCAGACTTATAGATTCCGCAGAAGGAGGAATAGCGGTGACAAATGAGGCCGAGTCATCACTAGTGTCAGAAGTGAAACAGAAACAAGATCAAGATCCCATTTTTCTTGAGTTGATGGCAAATGTTCAAAAGCAAAGAGTATTAGCTTTTGAACAAGGGGGAGATGGTGTATTGAGGTATCAAGGTAGATTGTGCGTACCTATGGTAGATGGACTCCAAGAAAGGATTATGGAGGAAGCTCATAGCTCCAGATATTTCGTTCATCCGGGTTCCACAAAGATGTATCATGATTTGAGAGAAATTTATTGGTGGAATGGCATGAAGAAGGGCATTGCAGAGTTTGTTGATAAGTGTCCAAATTGCCAGCAAGTGAAAGTTGAACACCAAAGGCCCGGTGGTCTGGCTCAGAGGATAGAACTTCCGTAATGGAAGTGGGAGATGATCAATATGGATTTCATCACAGGGTTGCCAAGGTCTCGTAGACAGCATGATTCTATTTGGGTGATTGTCGACAGAATGACAAAGTCAGTTCATTTTCTACCGGTAAAGACTACCCTTTTAGTAGAAGATTATGCCAAGTTATATATTCAAGAGATAGTGAGACTTTATGGAGTCCCCGTCTCCATTATTTCAGATAGAGGTGCACATTTTACTGCACAGTTCTGGAAATCTTTTCAGAAAGGCTTGGGTTCATAGGTGAACTTAAGTACTGTCTTTCATTCTTAGACTGATGGACAAGCCGAGCGTACTATTCAGACTTTAAAAGATATGTTGAGGGCTTGTGTGATCGATTTCAAAGGTAATTGGGATGATCACCTACCTCTCATTGAGTTAGCCTACAACAACAGTTATCACTCCAGTATCCAGATGGCTCCATATGAAGCTCTTTATGGGAGATGATGTAGATCTCTTATTAGATGGTTTGAAGTTGGTGAAGCAGGGTTGATAGGACCAGATTTAGTTCACCAAGCTATGGAGAAGGTGAAAGTAGTTCAAGAGAGGTTGAAAACGGCACAGAGTTGTCAGAAATCCTACACTGATGTAAGGAGAAGGTCGTTAGAGTTTGAAGTAGATGATTGGGTATATTTGAAAGTTTCACCCATGAAAGGGGTCATGAGGTTTGGTAAGAAGGGGAAACTTAGTCCCCGGTATATTGGACCTTACCACATAGCCAAGAGGATTGGCAATGGTGCTTATGAGTTGGAGTTACCACAGGAACTAGCAGCGGTCCATCCGATATTTCGTATCTCCATGTTGAAGAAGTGCATAAGCGATCCTTCATTGATCCTGCCAACTGAAAGTATTAGGATCAAGAATAACTTATCTTATGAGGAGATTCCTGTTCAGATTTTAGATCGTCAAGTTCGTAGGCTGAGAATGAAAGATGTAGCATCAGTCAAGGTCCTTTGGAGGAACAAATTTGTTGAGGAAGCTACTTGGGAAGCCGAAGAGGACATGAAAAAGAGATATCCACAGCTCTTTGAATCCTGAGGAAATGCATATCAAGGTACTAATTTCCTTCTTAGTGCTCTTTAAATTGTAGTGGGCATGTTGTTGTTGTTGTTGTTTGCATGATTGCTTGTCGGGTGTTTGAGTTGATGTTACACCCTTAGCCTAGTAAGAGTAGAGTAACCTCATTCGAGGATGAATGTTCCCAAGGGGGAGATATTGTAACATCCAGAAATTTGAAATAACTATGTAGAGGCTTAGAATCGGAAATAGCCATTTTTGGAAAGAATTTAAAATCTGGAAATTTGGTTAAGTATGGGAAAAAGTGAGTTTCTGGCCAACTTTGAGCAGTCATAAATCCTATCTCAGGATGATTTAGGTGTAGTTCCAGTTCTGTTTGTGAAGCTCGTGAAATGATCTTTCCAACACCGCCGAGTTTACTCGATTCCGAGTTCGTATGAGTGAGTTATGCCCTTTAGAAGTTGGGCAGTTGGCAGGGAAGTCCGTCCAGAAATTTTAAGGGTATTTTGGTCTTTTCCCTAACCAATTCTTTTGGTTATATTAGTGTGTTAGATTGATCTTTTGATAAGTTTTTCCCTTTTTAAAGAGTGAGAGTGAGGGTTTGTGAGTGAAGAGGAGAAGAAGAGGAGAAAGAGAAGATCAAGCAAGGTTTCGTCAAAGATCGTAGTGGATATCGTCGGGGGTGATCCCTACTAGGTATGTGAGTTCATAGTGTTGGGTTGGTTCTTTCCCCCACACACCAAACTCATTTTATTTCTGAGAAAAGATTTAGTTGTGTTGTTGAAGTTGTTGGTTGTGTTGTTGATGTTCTTGATTGTGTTGTTGAAGTTCCTTGTAATTTGGGACATGTTTCCGGTTGTGTTTTTGAGTTGAAACCTATTGTATGTTGAGGGGTTTATGATTCTAAGTATTTGGAGTTGGAACCTTTGAGGTTGAGAGGTTTAGAGTTGGAGAAATGAAGGAGAAAAGTCAAGTTTTTGAGGAAAAGGGGTGGTGCATCGCGCCCCAAGAAGTGTTCTGAACTTCTCCCCTTGGGGCGCCGCGCCTTGCAGAGTGCCTCAGCTGGCCTTCTGAGCTTTGAGGGCTGGCGCCCCGTGCCTTACAGAGCGCCAAGGACGCCAAGTTTCCCCATTCCTTTCACACTTTTTCACGCATGTTCCTTGGTATTATACCTATGTTTCATAGTTGTTTCCAACACTCCAAGGTACGTCTAAACCTCAAGAACTCATCCATATAAATGTGTGATCATATACCTTGAATCCACAATCCACTTCAAGGCGAGTTAGGATCAAGTCAAAGTGAAGTTAGAGTCAAGTCAAGCAAAGTTAAGAAGTAAGTTCAAGCAAGTCTTTAAAGCTTTTCAGGAGTCGTTATTAAACATTTTAACTTCGTTTGAAGGTTCAAGTTTCAAGTCGAGCAAAGAGTATAGAGTTTCAAGCTAAGTAAAGAGTATCGAGTTTCAAGTTAAGTCAAGAGTTTAAAGCTGAGTTCATTTGTCAAAAGCTATTAGGGAACTAAGTATTCCCAAATAAGTTTATAAATGATTTTTTAAAATTGAGTAAGAGGGAAACCATGTTTTCCAAAAGAGCCTTTGAGCTAAGTTTTGAGTAATTACCTCAACTAAAGAAAGATGTATTTAAACACACTTATGAGCCAAAGTATTTTTTTAGGAGTAGTATTGAGCACCGAATTGGGGACACGAGTTCATATTAACTCAACTCTCCATAAGAACCATTCGCCAACATGGGACTTAACGGGTCATTCTTTTTAGGTGATCACGTAAGATTAAGCTAGTGGATCCACTAAGTTAAAAGTAAGGTCCTATAGCACGGCAAGGTATAGGATGGTCCTTGGGCAATATGAGGTAAAACGTTGTATCATCACTAGGGCTCATAGTGGTGGTTGTCCGTTAAAGAACCTCCCACAAAAATTATATTACTTTTATATAAGTAAAGTTGAGTTTGTTATTGCTTTATCATTAACGAACTAAGTTGTTTATACTGTTTTAGAAGCTTTATAAATTGCATGTGTCTTACTGCTTTATATATTTAGTTCAGTTATTGATGAGTCGAACAGAGCCAAGGTAAGTGTTCTCTTGTACTATTTTCAAGCTTAAGTTGTGGTTTAGCTTTCCAACTCGCATACTCGTACATTCCATGTACTAACGCCAGTTGGCCTGCATCTTATTATGATGCAGACGTAGGTACCCAGGATCAGCATACAGCACGCCGTTGATCCAGTTAAGCACTCCAGAGTCAGTGGTGAGCCTCCTTGCTTTCCGGAGGACTCGGTTATTTTGTTCTCTTTGGTTTGTTTTATTAGGATGTTGCGGGGTCTGTCCCAACATCCATCTCAGTATTGTAGAGGCTTCATAGACAGTCAGTCAGTTAGTTTTGAGTCTCTCATCTATGTATATATATTATTCTATTTTGAGATTCGAGTTGCTCTTTTAGCCAAATTTTATCAGTTGGTTGTTTTATAACCTTCCTTTGCATTGAGTTATGCTGTTGAGTTAAGTTTCTGCTGAGTTCAGAAAGCTAGGCCAAGGGTACGCTTGGGGGCCAACAATGGTCTTCGAGTGTCGGCCACATCTAGGGTGTAGGCTCGGTGCGTGACAGACCAAGAGTTCCTTGTAGCTTGTTTCATGTTTTGGAGTTTGTTGTGAGAATGAGTTTCCATAGTCTCCTTATGTTATGCTTGTTTTGATGAGATTTATGTGCATATGAGAAAATGAGCTTTCATGATTTTATTCCTCATGTTGATATATATATATCTATGATGGGTTGCCTAAATGCTTCATGAGTTGACTTGTCGTACATGCTTAAATGTGTTCTTGAAAATAGTTGTATTAAGTGCCTTATAATGTGGTAATGAGCATGATGTGATGCGGAGAAGGAAGTTCCTCCAATGAAATGATAAATGCTAATGTTTGTGCACAATGAGTTTGTAGATGTAGTCCCTACTTTCTTGTATTGCATTGAGCTTATTGATATTGAGTTGATATTTCCTCCTATCGTATATGCATTATATTAATATGTCTTGTTGGTTGGGCTACTAGTCTTGAATCATTTTTCCCTTAAAAGTGTTTGAAGTGTCATTCGAGGACGAATGTTCATAAGTGGGCTATATTGTAACGACCCGTAAAATGGTAGGATGATCTAAAGCCTTATCATGAGGGTCAATGTCAAGGTACGTGTTAGACTCCATAGTTTAAGGGCCTTGAATATTGGTTAAGGGTTGCTAGGGCAGGTGCCAAGCCAATGGAGCAAGACCTAAGCTAAAGGCCAAGGCTGCCCAACCTTGGCCAAGCACTACCCCATGACCACGGACTACTTCACGGTCAGTGGCCTTGACCACAGTCCGTAGAAGTGGCCGTGAAGGTGACTTGGTGGCATGGCAAGCAAAGCAGGTTGGCCAAGCTACTTCACAAGTTCCACGGACCACTTCACGGCCATTAGTCTTGACCATAGCCCGTAGAAGTGGCCCTGAAGGTTACTTGGTCTGCTAGAGGCTTGGCCACTAAATGGAGCTACTGCCTAGAGGATCACGGGTGCCACCAAGGGCCATGGTCCTCCTTCACGGACCATCAAAGTGCCCATGGTCTCTGACGGGGCTACCCAAATTAAGGGTTTTAAAGTAATTTTTTTTTAATGTTTTATTATGTGGGGTTTATTTTAAATGGTTTATATTATAAATATAAATAGTTTTAAGTCTTAAAACACTTCATTTACTCCTTATTTCTCCAAGACCCAAATCAAAACCCCCAAAGTTCTTCTCTCTCAAACTCAAGGAAGAAGAAGAAATGGAGGCTAGGGTTTGGATTCAAAGCTTTGTTCATCAAATTTCTTGGGGAAATATTATTAAAAGGTATGGTGATCCTTCATCTATGGTTAGTCTTCACCCTAGAGTCAATTTCAAAGAAGTTTTCAAAGCTTTTCAAATTCATGAAAACCAAGGGTTCTAATCAGTCTCATGGGTTCTTCTTCGAAATGATTTCAAATGGTTTCTAATGTCATATATTGATTGTATTTGTGTTTAATTGATGCTTTACGGTGAAAATACTCCATGAAACCATGATTTCTCTAAATTCCTAAATTGTGCTTTTATGAAGTGGGTTGGATGATTATGAAAGCTTATGATTGAAATATGGCTTAATTGTTTTGGTTTATTTGATTGTATCATTATATATTTCTTAATTGTGGTAAATTTTTGGTGTATTGATTATTTGTAATCATGGCCTTGAAAGGGCAAGTTGTGACCTAATTAAAAGTTAAAGTAGAATTGTTTATGAATTGTTGATCCACTTGAAAGGTGGGGGTGTTTACTTATGACCCTTCCACACATGTTAATAATGAACCTTGGGAACGGTAGGCCTAGGTCACCCTTCCACTAATGAATGTTAATGATGAGCCTTTAACCGATAGTTCTATGGCACCCTTTCAAGAGGAGTTAATGAGCTTTTTCTCAATTTACCTTGAATTGGTAGGCTTAAGGCACCCTTTCATGTGTTAATGAATGAATTGGAGTCGGTAGGCCAATGACACCCCTCATATGTGATAATGTCAAGGTAATGAACTATTCTATGGGAATGTAGGCTAAGAACATAGTGGATTTGGTTAGATGGAAACTCCCCCAAAGTTAGGCATGAGTTTCAATGATCGTCTACGTTATTCCATAAACTATGTGGCCGCATAGGTCTAGCTAGTGGATCCACCTAAGCTATATGAACTGGTCTTCCTTAGGCAAGTAGACCACCTCTTTACGGTGTGGGGACTTATGAAACCGGATTCCATGAGAAGCTCTCATGGTCTATGTCGGTTAATGCTTACTTCCCATCATGTGAGATTTCATTGTGGGTTCTTGATAGGTTCTATAAAGTGTAGGTAGTAGTATGGGATTCTACCTATATATTGCATGAGTAGGCTTTGAGAGGGTCATAGTGAGTTTCTCTAAATCTTAATTGATATGACATGAATGTGTCCTAAAGGAAGTTATTAAGGAATGTTGGCTCTTAAATGCTTAATATGATATGTATGCTATACTTGGGTTATATTATGAGTTATTTTCCCTTGTCATGCCTTACGAAATGATATGTCTCTTTTGTATTGTTATTATGCAAAGGTGAAAAGGAAGGAATGGTAAGTTAACTCTTGGTGGCCTTAATGTGGTGCCTTGGTGTGGATGGTGGTATGGAACGCCACCCATGCATTGCACAAGGTATAGCATAAAGGTCATTTAAAAGTGAAGGTCTAAGGAAAAGGTAACGGTTTCCATGTTGATATTGTCAAGGTGTGATATTATGACTTGTATGATGTTGTTACTTGTCTTGTATGTCTTTTGTGCTATTGTACATGATGTTTCTAAAAAGTGGCATAGTGCATGGTTTGTAACCAAAAATGTCCCCTTTAAAACATGTTTTTGCATGGTCATCATACCTAGTACATTTTTGTATGCTAACCCATATTTCTATCTTTTTAACTACAAGTGTAGGTTCCGGCAAGTGACTGCTTCCATCTAGATTGAAGAGCATGATTGAGTCTTCTCCAATGCTAAGAGTGGTACGTCCTCATTATATTTGAAGTTTCCTTTTTATTCATGTACTAAACAATTCAAGTGTTTTCGATTGTTACGGCCATGTGAGACTTAGTCTTCCGTTGTGTCTTTGGGTGGTGTTTAAATTAGTATTTTGATGTTTTGGATTGAAATATGTTTTTAATTCGATACTATTTTCATTACTGAATGCAATAAATGACTCTGTGGCATGTATAAGACCCCTTCGGGGTCCAGTACTCCATGTTACAACCAGGGGGTGCTCTCGAGTAGTGACACTAGGGTGAAAGCTAACCCTAGATGAAGGATCATCATAACTTTTACTTGAAGAATCCCACGAAAATCTACCCAAAAGCCTTCCTCTTCAAGCCCTTAGTCTTCTTCTCCTTTTGGTCTTCAATGGAGTACTTAGAGAGAAGATGTAACGACCCTACCGAAGTCATATAAGCCAATAACTCATGAGATTTTTATGCATATACATATTGTCCTCTCATTAGAAAAAAAATATATATATATATCTAACTTCCGAGTACTCAAACTAGGTGGTTCATGCTTCACACTATCATTCAAAATTTGTGGTAAATTTAATATATTACAAGCCTTGGGCTTACACACCCCAAAAGAACAAAACACATAGTCATACTTATATTACAACCCATGGTGACATGATCAAACTCGTCCTCAAAACTTCATGTAAATATACAACACATAGATCATGTACAAGTCCCAAGGTTTATGCAAAATATAGATGTCTATATGCAAATGTGATCTTCCATCCCCAATGGCCAGCTTCATGCCTCCTCTCGATCATTCCCTACGATAGAAACAACTATCGCTAAGCATATAGCTTAGTGGTGCAAAACTATAGTTTCGGAGCCATCCAATTCACAAAACAAACTCTCTCAAGTCATGAGCAACATAATTGAACATAATTAATAAATCAAGTAAACATTATATAAGAGTATCAAGTTTGATATTTAAAGATCCAAATGTCAAAAACGTTCATAGCATCATTTTCCAAGAGATTCAACAACAAGGCTCGCCCAATATGTACATCATGTCCTCACACCAAGCACAAGCAAGTATCAAGAAGGGTCGACGCCCTGTATCAAGAAGGGTCAAAGCCAAATAATCAAGAGAACCAAGAACCATATTAAAAATGGTTTTCTAATTCGTACTTAAAATGGACAACAACCATGCTTAAGATGAACTAAAAATCCAGAGTCAAGATGGCAAATGATCCGAATCAAGAGGCATGCCAAGAGTGACAAAGTCACGGCCACAAGAAGGACAAGGTCCCAACAAGCATGCTATGTGATCAAACAATCCATACAAGTGGGCGAGTTACACAAGTGTCTTTAACGTCTCAAAGGATACCAACACAACAACGCAAAGTGACAAGAGGTAACTAAGGTACCAAGATCCAATTTCAGATATACTAGGGGTTAAAAGAGTGCAAGTACAAGTTTATACACAAACCTCCGTGCTTTAGCAAAGAAACAGTCCAACCAATGTATCAAGGTCCTCAACTTGTTCACGAGTACAAACAACCTTTAAAATACAATTAAACAACTTCTTTAATCCCTAGCAGCTCAATAATATTGATGTAAAATAATATCTTCATCACAAGTAAAATCAGCCAGCACAAACACAACAATTCTCCCAAAACAGTGATTCTGGCCAGCCTAGTACCTCATGTCGCAACATAGATTTGAAACGGAAAACAGCAAAAC
This sequence comes from Solanum acaule, assembly GCA_036250505.1. Classification (NCBI taxonomy): domain Eukaryota; kingdom Viridiplantae; phylum Streptophyta; class Magnoliopsida; order Solanales; family Solanaceae; genus Solanum; species Solanum acaule. The sequence goes on from JAJOOR010004662.1 coordinate 49,795, forward strand.
TAGACTTTATAACCTTCATGAAATATGTAGATACATCTCTTAGGGTTGCAAACAAACAATAATCACCGCAAAATGTATTTTGTACAACAAGATATAATCAAAACACTAACAGCTGTTCATACAGAATTTGAAATTCCAAAATCTGGACAGAACTGGTTCTATGTTGCGTCCCATATTTCGAGTATATAACAGCTGAATCAGAGTTTGACATAAACATAAGAGTTGTAGCTCTACGAATTATCTTTCCAAATAATATTTACTCACTGTAAACTAAGTTCCAGAGCAAGAGATATGCATATAATACTAAACACTACCCAGTTCAGAAACAGATTTCGACACTTACCAACAAGAAGTGTGTGTTCTTGAATTCCAGCCAAAAAG